>MJUT01056889.1:229827-244840 GCA_002080005.1 Gigantidas platifrons
TTGTTTTTCTATTAGATTTTGGAACTGTTCACACAGTGTGGTATTTTTTGTTTTTCTATTAGATTTTGGAATTGTTCACAGAGTGTGGTATTTTTTGTTTTTTTTTATTATATTTTAGACCTGTTCACACAGTGTTGTATTTTTTGTTTTTCTATTAGATTTTGGAACTGTTCACACAGTGTGGTATTTTTTGTTTTTCTATTAGATTTTGGAACTGTTCACACAGTGTGGTATTTTTTGTTTTTCTATTAAATTTTGGAACTGTTCACACAGTGTGGTATTTTTGTTTTTCTATTGGATTTTGGAACTGTTCACACAGTGTGGTATTTTTTGTTTTTCTATTAGATTTTGGAACTGTTCACACAGTGTGGTATTTTTTGTTTTTCTATTAGATTTTGGAATTGTTCACACAGTGTGGTATATTTTGTTTTTCTATTAGATTTTGGAACTGTTCACACAATGTTGTATACTTTTGTTTTTCTATTAGATTTTGGAACTGTTCACACAGTGTGGTATTTTTCTTTTTCTATTAGATTTTGGAACTGATCACACAGTGTGGTATTTTTTGTTTTTCTATTAGATTTTGGAATTGTTCACAGAGTGTGGTATTTTTTGTTTTTTTTATTATATTTTGGAACTGTTCACACAGTGTGTTATTTTTGTTTTTCTATTAGATTTTGGAACTGTTCACACAGTGTTGTATATTTTTGTTTTTCGATTAGATTTCGGAACTGTTCACACAGTGTTGTATATCTTAGAACTGTTCACACAGTGTTGTATATTTTTGTTCTTCGATTAGATTTTGGAACTGTTCACGCAGTCTTGTATATTTTGGAACTGTTCACGCAGTGTTGTATATGTTTGTTTTTCGATTAGATTTTGGAACTGTTCACACAGTGTTGTATATTTTTGTTTTTCGATTAGATTTTGGAACTGTTCACACAGTGTTGTATATTTTTGTTTTTCGATTAGATTTTGGAACTGTTCACATAGTGTTGTATATTTTTGTTTTTCGATTAGATTTTGGAACTGTTCCCATAGTGTTGTATATTTTTGTTTTTCAATTAGATTTTGGAACTGTTTACACAGTGTTGTATATTTTTGTTTTTCGATTAGATTTTGGAACTGTTCACAAAGTGTTGTATATTTTTGTTTTTCGATTAGATTTTGGAACTGTTCACACAGTGTTGTAAATTTTTGTTTTTCGATTAGATTTTGGAACTGTTCACACAGTGTTGTATATTTTTGTTTTTCGATTAGATTTTGGAACTGTTCACGCAGTGTTGTATATTTTTGCTTTTCGATAAGATTTTGGAACTGTTCACACAGTGTTGTATATTTTGGAACTGTTCACACAGTGTTGTATATTTTGAAACTGTTCACACAGTGTTGTATATTTTGGAACTGTTCACACAGTGTTGTATATTTTTGTTTTTTATTAGATTTTGGAACTATTCACACAGCGTTGTATATTTTGGAACTGTTCACACAGTGTTGTATATTTTGGAACTTCTCACACAGTGTTGTATATTTTAGAACTGTTCACACAGTGTTGTATATTTTGAAACTGTTCACACAGTGTTGTATATTTTGGAACTGTTCACACAGTGTTGTATATTTTTGTTTTTCGATTAGATTTTGGAACTGTTCACACAGCGTTGTATATTTTGGAACTGTTCACACAGTGTTGTATATTCTGGAACTGTTCACACAGTGTTGTATATTTTGGAACTGTTCACATAGTGTGGTATATTTTTGTTTTTCATTTTATTATAAATTTGAATTTACGAAGACAACAAGAACCGACGAAGCAAGATATGAAGAAAGACAAAACTGAGATTTTAAATAGGTAAATAAACATCCGAAATTTGCGAGAATAAAAAGATATTAATCATTCAATATTTCGAAAACTCAGAATGATGTTTGAATACATGCAACTGGACAATACACGTACACTTATATGTTGTTGCACAAACAATCGGCCCATACACGTACACTTATATGCTATGCACTTTATTTCAGATATTCAATTGCTCTGGAATAAACCACTATGAATAGAAGATCAATTTCACAAGACATTACACATCCACGAAGAGTGGTTTAAAATATTTAAGTTATTTTGTTTTCCAATTTTTTGACTTTAAGCTTATCTGATGAAGGTTATTTCAGAAACTCGTAGTGATCACTAGATTTAATATCTACTTTTGTATTGTTATTACTGCGTCGATACCTGATCAACTTTTAGTCCATGACGATATCATCCGTCCAGTTTTATTAGATATGTTTATTATTCCCTAAGTAATGTATAGATGGGTGACCATAGCCGATGTTGGCCATCATGTTTTATTAGATATGTTTATTATTCCCTAAGTAATGTATAGATGGGTGACCATAGCCGATGTTGGTCATCTTGTTTTAGACTCTTTTATTTTCTTGCTCCTAAGGACTCTTTAAATTACTTGGTTTACTGAAGGTTATTCCAGTAACGTATCGTTCATACTAAATGTGATATCTACGTTTTTATTATATATACACGACACATAATTGAAACAGTGAGACAACACTAAGATGTAGGTAAACACTCGTCAAACATTTGCTTCAAGATGCCCAGAAAATGGCATATACCTTAACTTACCAATAATAACATCTTATGTTATAGAAGAGTCAATAGAACTGGTTAGGTTTAATCCCTGTTGTATTACTCTGTTGTTATGGAAATGGACAGGAGATATATACAATTAAGAAAAGGAAATGAAAGTCCATCACAATGCTCTATGTCATACAAACAATACTTACATTACCTGCTTTCACTCGTGATATGGTTGTATGCATTTCTGTTTAATTTCCCGTTGGCATGAAATTGAAACGAAAAAAATAAATAAATGGAAAACGATATAAACAACCGGAATAACAGGAAGCATTGCTCTAGAAAACTTTAAATTCTTAAACAGGAAAATACAAGAACAGAAGACGGATGTAAATCTAAGCTCTCGCTTGTCTCGTTGTGGAGTGTAGCAAAATAATGTCTGTCTTTTCTAACTTTTAAAAGAGTTGCCTTTCTTTGGTAGGAACTTTGATATAATTCAAATGGTGAAATCTTGTAAATATGGATTGTTTAGTGTATGCAAGACAGATTATTTGTTCAAAGGAAAATATATAAAAATAAGTTCTGAGCATATTGGGTTGAAATAAGATTGAAAACATTAAAGTGTCAAACAATTACATACAAAGCATACAGAAATACATATAAGGAACATAACTCCTCAAGAACTTGAATTATATAAAAAAAAAAACAAAAAAAAAAACAACAACACGGAAACCGTGAATCCCGGGCACGCCATAACCAGAAATATTTAATTTATACAACACCGCAAAATTCACATATTTCAATTTGTTAATTAATCAAGAAAACTGCAGCAACCACTTATTTATTGAATCAATTTATAGTTGAGAGTTTCAATATCATTGTATTGTCAAATAATTGGTTACTGTAATATTGGCCGATATATGCGATGAACGAATTCCCTGTTGAACAGTCAATCTTTTTAAATGTACCACACGTTTAATTAAAACTAGTCTTTGTCAATACAGAGAAACTAAAGAGTAAAACAAGTGATACAAACGAGCGATCTATTTATCGGTTTAATAAAAAACAAACAAAAAACAACAATAGTGTGTGAAATTTTGCCGCTTACTTTAATATGTGAACATAGTCCAAAAGAATCAAGCTTTCATTGTAACACAATTTGAGAGCATGTATGTATTTATTTGTTATTGATGTTTAAATTTTGCGCACTGTAAAACTCATTCATCAAGTGACACAGATATTCCATAACGGTCCATAATTTTCGAAGTGATGACTTCAACTTAACCAATGGTAATCCTTGGTTCAGTAGCTTTCTTGTTAGCCGCAACCTTCTACCAAGGACATCCAGATAGGAACCACAAGCTCTGCAATATCGTATCAACTGAAATATATATACTCCATGTGTTGGTCGCATTTTGCTACATATAAGTGGAAAGTTCACGATGAAAAAATTGAAATCATCTCTTTTGTCGTTTTTAACCGCTCCTCACTGAAAATTTCGAGGTGTAGGTCAAGGTAGGTAGGATTGTCTGTATCTGTGATTTCCTTTATTTCAAGCTCAATGGGATATATGTGATCAACAAAATCACCAAACCTAGAATTATTAAGTGAAAGGACATCATCTATATAGCGGGCTAGTCTCTTTTTGTTTTTCGTTAGAAGCCCCTGTATGAAGTCTACCATATACGAATAATGGAGCATGTCCGCGAGAAGAGGAGCACATATTATACCCATAGATATTCCGACTGTCTGTTGAAAACCACGTCCACCAAACATAACAGATATGTTGTCAATAAAAAAGCTCGAGCATTATAATTTTCGCATTCAGTATTAAATCTTATAGTCCGTGGATTAATAAGATTTTTCTGCAGGATAAACACAATGATAATGCAGTGAATTTAAATATAAATCTTATATGTATTTGGCGCAAAACAGACAAAAAACTCAGTGAACCACACATCAATTTCATATTTTAAGACATTGTACGTTATATTGTATATGTATTGCTTCGCTAATAGAGGAATGTATTAGACGGCATTCATAATGTGATATGTATAATAATTGTACGATAAAATTTGTAATTATCATGATAGAACACCTGTCCAATAATCCAAAACGGCAACTAAAGACAAAAAAGGAAACAATAACTTATTCTACCTACCATTACGACAGATTTATATAACCCGTCTAGATAAAATTAGATTGTACAATACCATATGGGATTGACTGATATCTTGATGACATTGTTACTATTCTTTGGAGACTAAAGACACTGATTATATCGTGGCTGATTTCATCGTTAATCGTATGCCACAAGACTTTAGTCACAACAGTAACATTTACTTGGCGTAACGTACGTCACCCACTAAATAATTGACTGTAAATGACATGTGTGACATCAATATAATGTGTTCGTAGTAATTGTTCTGGACTGTACTTCCTTCTAATGAGTCACGTACCTAGTTACAGGAAACACGTGTATGATGAGTGTAATAACCATGCTAGCATTAGTTGTAGAAAAACTAACCTGGAATCACTTTCAGGTATGAACTAAGCTTAACATTGAAAACTTCACAGCGACTATAAACATGCTGATGATAAAGAATATCAATGAAGACAGAAAACAGAAAGAGACTGATTATATACCGTTATTTTGACGGAAATTCCCGGGGCCGCTTTCGATCGATTTCGTTTCTACCATAACGATAACGGCAACTTGTATGCCGCACTTTAAACATGCACAAACAATGACTAAAAATTTCTGACACACATATTCTAGCATATGGAGAGCTAGTTGAATCAATTATTGAAATCGTAGTGTGGATGACCTGGCAACACTTGTCGGTGCCTTTTATGTTGATGTACGGAAACCAATATAAAAGTTATGCATTAAAAACAATGAGACTTTGTCTAGCCAGACATTTCAAGAGTTTGTTTCGGTACTATAAAGCATTTACTGCCTAGTAAGGAAGTAAAAACTAGAAATTGTTGGCAGCATAAAAAAATTTCATCTGACGTTAATGTTGCAAGAAAAAATAGTATTTTTGTTTACTTCTTTTGGCCATTGTAATGTTTTTCAGTCTTCGATTTACGGCTTATAAGATTCCGTTTTGTATCTTAAAACTTTTCTTAGTAATCATTTATGAAAATAAAGTGTTATTTCTTCATAATTTGAAATAGTTTAAATATATTTACAGCATATCTTGAACGTAGCATCGAGTACCTTGATCAGATAGAGCTAAATTCATCCAACGAAGGATCTAATCTCACTGGAATGTCATAAAGCGTAATATAATAAAAACCCGTTAACCTGTTGTTTAGCTCGTCTAATAAAACGTCGTGTCGCACTCTCAAGTTAATGTATCTAATTGAAATTCTTATGAAGGTAATTCAATCTTTGGTTTTCTGTGTGGTGTTATGTAAAGAAACGTTAGAGAAAACCGAAGGGACAATCCAGAATGGACATTCCAGAGACACTTGTAACATAGGGCACACAAGACACAAAAACACAACACAAAACTAAAACCATCATTGCTTATACTTTTTTCGTTTGGTCATTGTATTGCCTGACCTTTTATATGTGGCTCTGATTGCCCCATGGTATCTTTAGACTTTCTTTCATAAGCATAATGATGGTATTTTTGTTTTCAATGATTGAAGTGAGAGGTAATTGTTCGTTATGTTGACATTGGTTAAGTTGTTGACATCACTGTTTAAACTTCCTATTGATAATTCTAAGAGTCTGATTGATCACTAATAATGTGTAAATCAAGCAGAAATAATAGGAAATGAAAAAATAATAAGTTGGAAAATAATTCACGGGAAATAAAATGAACACACCAATATAGAAAATAAGGTCAATACAATGTCATTGGTTCTACAGAAAACAAACAGTGCAAACAAGACCTTGTTGACTTTGTTGTTCATATGTTGGTTACTTACACCATTACTCTCCACTCATCTCACACGAGTCGATTGGCCGTTTACAGATCCGGCATTTAGAATATGCTATAACAATTTTTTGGGGTGCTTGTTCCTTTACCAAATACTGACCGTCTTCCACAAGTCAAAGATTTTGTCAGAGATTGCACATGACAACGGAAATAAAGTTAAAGCTATTTGCATGGTTTCATGAAATATCCAAATAAAGTATAAAATCACCAGAAAACGTTTTCGGGTCCAGTATAATGTAATATAAGTGTAGCCAATCAAATTCGAAATGAATTATCATGTGATTACGAGGATTTATCCGTCAGCTGATTCGGGGGTGATGAGTGGAGAATATTGGAGCGTGATCATCAGTGGGATTTAGACGATGGTTTAGGTGTAGGTTTTCCATTATTATTTATTTACATCTGTATTAACATTAAGGTTAACCCATCAACAGGGAAGGGTTGGATCCCATTCAATAGTTCGGTCTTTTTGTGTTTATTGATTTGAGATAGGTCGTTTTGTTAATATCGGTGAATTTGTTGACCATCACTATTTATACTTCTTTCTATAATTCTAAATACATTGGTATAATGTTACGGTTATATCACGTTGGTTGAAACCATGAAAATGACTTCATTTCACAGATTTATTGTTGTTTGCTTAACGTCCAGTTGCAAATACAAAAATGTATTTCATGGATTTCAAGAGAACAAAAAAATAAATGAAAATAATACAGATATAAGAACTTTTGACTGTCGATTTTGTCTCTTTCCATGATGTTTCATTGGCTTTTGCCGAGCTAGATATGAATGCAAAAGAAAAACTAATATTTTTCGAATTCTACTAAAGTACATTTTTGTAATTCGCTGCGATGTTGACTTACCTGTTGGTAATCAATCAAACCTTCAGAATATTCTATTGTATTTATTTGATGGAGTGGAAATATATCACGATTTTAGAAATTTTTCAGCGTATAAAATGATTTTTTCTAATTTCCTGAAAATGATAGTACGTGCTGTGTATAATCAGACTCCATTAACCTACTCTAATTTATTATTGTATTATACTTCAGGTGATGACGGACATGATTAGGTATATCTAACATGTCGGCCTTCATAACAGTATTCGAGGACGCAACTGTTTTCATAAAGGTAACCGGGATTAAAGACTAGCTATTGTTAGAATATGACAAGGAATCCAAAAGCCTACCTTGCACCAATAGATGATTCAATCAGTGATTATACTAAACATAGCTACATAGTAAAATACAAAAGGCAGAAAGTAAAATAGGTTGCGATGTTCGTCTGTTTGTGTCGTTGACGTTATATAAATCCTGATCTAATACCGCCGATACCAGTGATAACAACAATATCTGATCCATGGAAAGCTTCTGTGCTACACCAAAACTTTTGTGGGTATATTTGACTCCGGAAGGACTGAATCAATGAACAGATGCTGAATTGTAAAAAGCCTTAGTCTACCAAACATATGGAAATATCATAACCATATTCGTATTCATATAGTATACATGCAAGATATACATGTATTTGTTCTTCTCGTTTGTATAAGTAAAAACGTAGTACTAAAATATATCTCTCTATGAATGTTCTAATTATTGTGCTGTAGCTTATTATCTTCCTTTATTAACTATGGTTATTTGTATTTAACGCTATTCTAATTATATCTAAGCTATATTGTGGTGTCGGTTTTATTGGCGGAGGAAACCGGGGTACCAGAGAAAATTACAAACCTGCAGCTATACACTGATATACTTTACCGAATCAAGTAGATATCGCCATGACTGAAAGTTGAACTTGCAACTCATAAGAGGAAGGAACTGCTTTCCATTTGCAAGCACTTGTGTACACTACCGGTTGTTTGTTGGGTCCATGATGCTCATTGTTTTGTGTGTCTTCGTCAGGTGTTTTCTGTGCCCAGTGTTGCCCGTGTCCCTTCGGGTTTCTCTAACGTTTATTTAGTAGTGATTGATACTGATGGCACTATTAGATGTTTATCTAGCAACGACAACCCAGATTTATTGTCTGTCCTGCTAGCGCTCACAATATCGTTAACGATCCAAACAATACAAATGTGCTGATGTATTTAAAGTTGGTTTTATGAAGCATTGAAAACATTTTATTTGTATTTGATTCCTATTATTTAACATTTTGTATTTTATGTTCTGCCTTTTTGCGCTTGTCTCTTTTTATATAATTCCTTTTAATCATTGGGGAAAACTTTAAAATAGTTTATCTTCAGCTGTGAGACATGTTCCTCACATCCATGGATAACTAGTATATTACTACCTACAAATGAGAAATTGATAAGTGAAAAATAATTACAATCATTACGTTGATGTAATAAATTCTATAGTATAACCGACCTTTACAGTATAAGTGGTGTTTATAGAAAATTCGTTGCTCCACTTTCTATTCATCCTCTACCAAAATATAGGCATTAACACAGAATCATAGTCCGTATGGAAAAGATAACATTAAGTGAAAAAATAAGTCGAACGGACACTATTGATTTGAACAATATGTACGAATGAATCAGAAAAAAATGCGGTTGAAATGATAAGTTTTTCTTGTTTCCTAAACATCATCCGTCGTGTATTACAAGACGACACGAACATCGGATTTACTAGGGTATCATATTTGTCACCTTTTGTTTGCCACAAAGACAGAGATATTCGCCAAGTCAGAGACGTTACGAGTTATTCAGAGATTGAACTATTAATTCGATACCACCATATTTTCGTCTTATCAGGGAGTGTTTGACCAATCAATTGATTTTTCATTAGCGTTTTTGGGGAGGCTTGCACATCATTATTGAAGAAAATGGAAAGAAATTACAGCATAACATGGGCAAGACGTTAAACTGAAAGAAATTACAGCATAACATGGACAAGACGTCAAACTGAAAGCCTTGTATACTGTTATTGATATATCATTAGTCAAATGTACCATAGTTTTTGTTCTGTTATAAAACCAGCATCACAACTGATAAGATACTATTATTTTATCTTAATGAGGCAATTAGAGTTACGCTGCGATGAAAGGTTAAAATAAGAGAACCTCCGGAAACAAGGAAACACTTTCATACAACTTCAAATTGTAAAATTATATTAAAGATGCTCTTTATGAATCGGAAATAAATCTGCATCGCAAGGAATAAAAAGTATGAAGAAGAAAAAAGCCAATCAAAGTTCAATTGATTGGGAAAATACAGAAAATTCAAGCAAATTATCTGATAATGCCAGACAGTACTACTAGTCATTCTAAAGATATAAAAATAGAACATACTATGAATGAAATTATTAAAACAAAATAACCCTGATCTTCACCTTGACTACAGAGAAAGATTAAGAACGAAAACGTGATGACTTCAACTTTCCAATAGTCAACTTAAACATTCATCAATATTCCAGCAGCACTAGTGTATGGAGTTAACATTTCATAGGTCATGATTTTCTAGACGTAGGTTGAAGTCACCGCTTCAAAGATGCTACGCTCGTCACCATGAACTTGTTGACCGTTACGAAATATCCATATTTCAAATGGCAATGGATCTTTCCCCAGTTTTTTTTATTCTATTACCTAAAAGACTTTAACAGGACTTAAGTATATCTATACATGATATATGAGCAGCACGGCGATGTCTAGTAAACAACACAAACCGCTTATCCTTCGCGAGCACGGGAGGTCATGTTGCCCATCATTTTGATTTTCTGTGGTTTTGTTTTGTTTGTCTTGGTTCTGTGTCGTATGTCTAGTGCTACCTGTGTCTCTGGATTGTCCATTCTTATTTGCCTCTTCGGTTTTCTCTATCGTCTATATATAAATGTGGTACAATTGCAAAGTCTTAAGTCCTCTTAGTTGTCATAAATATAAGAACTAAATGATAACCTGTGTAGCTAAACAAATATCTCCTATTCTTGGCGTGCTTATCCAGTTGGTTGACTTTTCGCTAGTTTATCCACCGCGATAGTGAAATTTCTGCATGAGAATTATTGACAATTTCCTTTCTACAGTCATTAACGACGGGAATTAACAATTTAAAAACACCTCTGACGCTTTGGTCATAAGAGAAACATAATCTTCTTCTGTAACCAGTGGATTACGATATTTCTTCACTCCATGATTAAACTAAAACTTTTTAACTGTCTCGATAGGAGAAATATGGCAATCCACTGATAGTAGAAGAAGACTCTGTATCCTATTGCATAAGTTCTTCATGATTTTCAATTTCCTTTTGAATATACACGCAAAACTAATTAACTCTTTATGGAATAGAATGACCTCACGCTGGCCGTCTGTTGTTCATTGGTCAATGTTCAATTATGGCTTAATATTGTATCTTATCATTTACTAGATGAACACATATAATCAACTAGCCTGTCCTGTTTAGCCAATTATATCTTCAGAGCGAATACCAATTATATATTATATATATTTGTGATAGTATTCAAAGGGAGTGAATATCATCAGGGCTAAAATTTGGAATCGAATAATCTCAAATGATGAGACTCGAGCAACTATTGTTTTCAAAAATATTTTAACTGTATGTTTTAAACGATACTAAAAGATTTGTTGATAAATAAAAGGCATAGCATTATCACAAAAAGGACGAAATTACTCCAGCAACATTTACAACGGATATTTTCCAAAATGAAATCTTATTTTCCTGATGGAAAATTAATAACGATCCTTTTTTCTTGATGAAAATTATAATTATTATAATCATATTTTTTTCTGGATAAAAATTAATCGACACGAATTTCTTTGAGGCAATTTAAATTATCTTAAATGGCCTAAGCTATTATTTGAATGATAAGTAGTACACAAAGCCATCGGAAGACATAATATGGAACAATGGCGAACTTTCAACCAAAATATAATTGATAATGCCATCTGCCGTTATCAAGACGGTAAAGAAATACCGGTAATCAATGTCACAATCAACCAGACCAGTAGTCATGACAAAGAAGCTACAACGATCGTACCACAAGAAAGAGGAGGGTTGAATGCTGTCGTCGATTGAGAGAGAAAATGATAGTAGTTGCGACAACATATGAACAATACAAATCTATTGACACGTTTGAAACATACTTCCATTACTCGAGGCAACACTTACTTCTTCGATTTACGGATTCTGATTAACTCTTCTTACAATAATAATCAATTACAGAGAAACGTTAACGAACATGGAAAACACAGACAATAATATGGACGTCATTCACCATGAATGGATAGAAAATATTATATTAACAAAAGACGATAGCAAAGATATAAAGCACAGGCAGACACTCTGTTACGTTCAACTCTGATAGAACTTTCCACTCAACCATTTTTTAACTTTCCATGCGAATACAGAGAGTGATCAGTTCCCGAACACTGCATCGAAGTTTTATAATAACACGTCTTGTGTACTAGATTATATATGTACGTGTTTACTTATACACACATGTAAAGCAAAGCTAAATGGCGAGACTAATTAGTATATTCTTATTGCAAAGATATTAGTATGATACATTTATTATATAAACCCAATTTCAGTCAAATTTATATAAATAGGTACCAAATAATGTAATTAAATAATCAAACAAAGACAGTTATTATTTGATAAGTTGAGCGTTAATTGAATGAACTAGACAGGCATAATACATTTGTCTGTGGCCGATTTGAGAAAATTAATTCTACTTTGACAAAAACCAAGTTTGATGACTGACAACTAATCTTGTTTCTGGGTTTCCTTTCAATTGTATTATTCTACAGATAAGCCGCTGCAAAAAATATGACGGAGCTCTAGAACAGTCAGTTCTTACAATTTTTGTTATTTTCCTCAAATAGCACAAAAATAAAAATATACATATGTAACGAAAATAAAAGTTTGACAATTTGATCACGTTACCTAAAACAATCATGACTATTTTTATTCTCAAAATGAACTTTTTGTACAGTATATGTTTCGGCATTGACGTGATTTATTAGATTGATATATTACTAATATTTATAGTTACTACATAATGTAGCTATTATCAACACTAATGTTCTCCTCCCTCATCAATAGGTTTCACTATTCTATTTATGTTTCTCTCTTTTTTTAACAACGTAATATATGTTATTCAAATGCTTGCTACAATTAACACGTCAAAAGTCCAAGCTCCTTTTGGTGTTTCCCTGTTACATCCTGTTCTGATTATCCAGGGCTATAATCAGAATTACATGAAATATATACAACTTAAATTAATACAATTTCTATTTAATACCTTTTGGAAACCTTGATTTATTTTCCATTTAGTATATAATTTTGTTTACTTTCATTAACAATGTACACTTTTGAAGTGTTTTATTTTCTTTTATTCTTTCTATTTATGTTTTTCTTGCTCCCAAAGACTGTTCAATTATATGGCTTTCTAATCTTCTGACTTTGAAGTTTATGGAAAAAACAAATACGTCGTGTGGACTAAATTAGAAGTCTGTGTCTTTATTGTCTCAGTTATATTCCCTCCCAAGAATGATTGTATATAAGTGACAATTTCTCAACTATTTAAGGAACTACAGAACCCTTCAAACACCTAGTTACTAAATCTTATATTGTTATCCTTTGCAATCAACATTATACACATTTCTTAGTACTTTTGTAAGAAGAGTTTGAAGATACCAAAGGGGTAATCAGAATCCGTATATCGAAGAACAGAGAACACAATGGCCAAAAGAAAAAGTACGAAAGGACAAACAACGATCTACGAAACATAAATACAGATCGAGTGATACGAACCCCACTAAAAACCGGGGTGAACTCATGTGCTCCGGAAGAAAGTCCTTGCTTCACTAGTGACATCCGTCGTGTTAATCTAGTTACAAACCCGGTGATAAATCACGAATGAGGAAAGGACCGGAAAGTGTTTACGACAAATGAAACCCTTGGTTCAGTAGCTTACTTGATAGCAGCAACCCTCTATCAAGGGAAACCTGATAGGAACCGCAAGCTCAGGAATATCGTGTCAACTGAGAGATATATACTATATATGAATGGAAAGTTCACAATGGGAAAATTGAAATCATCTCTTTTGTCGTAAAATTTCGTTCTTAACAGCCCTTCACTTTCAAATTTGAGGTGTATGTCAAGGTATGAAGCGGACCTATCTGTATCTGTGATATCCTTTATTTCAAGCTCAATTAATTTATTTGAATAATACCGGATCATAAGAGTTTTATATGAGACAAGCACTTTGTTAATGGCCACTTGTATATTCATTCTGAATCTGGTTCACCATTCTGTTCTTCTTCTCTTTTTTTTTAAACAAAATCCCATTAACAGCATTAAAACGTATCGTCCATCAACCAATAAATAACATTTTTCGTTTGCTCCTAAAGACGTTTAACGTATTTGGCTTACTCCTAAAGACGTTTAACGTATTTGGCTTACTCCTAAAGACGCTTAACGTATTTGGCTTACTCCTAAAGACGTTTAACGTATTTGGCTTACTCCTAAAGACGTTTAACGTATTTGGCTTACTCCTAAAGACGTCTAACGTATTTGGCTTACTCCTAAAGACGTTTAACGTATTTGGCTTACTCCTAAAGACTTCTAACGTATTTGGCTTACTCCTAAAGACATCTAACGTATTTGGCTTACTCCTAAAGACGTCTAACGTATTTGGCTTACTCCTAAAGACGTCTAACGTATTTGGCTTACTCCTAAAGAC
This sequence comes from Gigantidas platifrons, assembly GCA_002080005.1. Taxonomy (NCBI): domain Eukaryota; kingdom Metazoa; phylum Mollusca; class Bivalvia; order Mytilida; family Modiolidae; genus Gigantidas; species Gigantidas platifrons. The sequence continues at coordinate 244,062 of MJUT01056889.1, forward strand.
GTCTAACGTATTTTGCTTACTCCTAAAGACGTTTAACGTATTTGGCTTACTCCTAAAGACGTCTAACGTATTTGGCTTACTCCTAAAGACGTCTAACGTATTTGGCTTACTCCTAAAGACGTCTAACGTATTTGGCTTACTCCTAAAGACGTTTAACGTATTTGGCTTACTCCTAAAGACGTTTAACGTATTTGGCTTACTCCTAAAGACGTTCAACGTATTTGACTTACTCCTAAAGACGTCTAACGTATTTGGCTTACTCCTAAAGACGTCTAACGTATTTGGCTTACTCCTAAAGACGTTTAACGTATTTGGCTGACCAGTTTTCTGACTTTGAGCGAACTTGATGAATGTTATTCGAGAAAACCGACGTGCACACTTATGTTGTCCATGAAGGGCGATCATAAGAAATGCCAGTGCTAAAACACTGACTACTAGGTGAGTAGTACCATCGGGGACTAATAGTCCACAAGCGGAGGAGTAGATATCTAATTTATTGTACATTTTACACAGAATGTTTACTATTAAATCGATTTCCTCATGTACATCCTTAGAGATCCTCCCTGGTATACTGGTGATATAAAATAATACATGTCATGGTATTATTAATGAAAATTGATTCCTTAGATAACATGCTCTATTTTGGTTCATATTTTAATGGTAGGGAGGTTGTGCAGATCACAGAGGCGATAATGAGGTTGGCAATGAGTTTCGTGAATGACTTCATTTAATTATAGAAAACAAAATGTAACGTAGATTAATAAAGATACGTCAAAATA
>MJUT01056889.1:247110-259182 GCA_002080005.1 Gigantidas platifrons
ACATATTTGTAATAATAACGTATGACTATAGGTTAAGAAAGTTGTAAATATATTGGTAATTAAAACGTATGACTATAGGTTGAGAAAGTTGTAAACATATTTGTAATAATAACGTATGACTATAGGTTAAGAAAGTTGTAAATATATTGGTAATTAAAACGTATGACTATATGTTGAGAAAGTTGTAAACATATTTGTAATAATAACGTATGACTATATGTTGAGAAAGTTGTAAACATATTTGTAATAATAACGTATGACTATAGGTTAAGAAAGTTGTAAACATATTTGTAATAATAACGTATGACTATATGTTGAGAAAGTTGTAAACATATTTGTAATAATAACGTATGAGGGAAAAAAAATAATATGATTCAGAGTTTTTGTCATATAACCTAATGTTAAATTCTGGAAAAAAATTCTAACTCTCGTGTTGTCCGAAAAAAAATTTCTGAACGAAAAAATAAAAACCATAACCCCCCCTGCAAGTTAAATGGTCGGTCCCTAATGTACAAAACATTTCGATGTAAATAACACATGAACTATGATAAACTGTTGTAAATAATGACGAATTTAATAAAAACAAATCATATTATATTTTTATTTTAATAAAGCAAGGAAACAGGATTTTGTTAAAAAAAAAAAACCAGGTCAGCTTAAAAAATCAAATTCTGTCAATAAACTTTTAATCTGCTTTTATCTACAAGACCGAACAGAGAGGTAGTGTAATTCATATAACATGCCCATACAACCAACACTGAAATAGATCCAATTCTATATTATATATATGTTCCAGACCATACGCGTATTTGGACCGTACGCGTACGGTCCGACCGTATGAGTATACTCATACGGTCTAGTACGAGCTGGACCATACGGGTATTTAGACCATATGGGTTTTTTACAATACAAACATTATATCATAAACTTTTATTGAGTTTTACAAATTACATTTATCATAATTATTATTACTTTAAACAAAACACCATCACCTCATGAAAAGTAAACAGTTTTTGAACTATAATGCAATTTTAATTGTCTACCTGAATCACATTTTCGCATGCACGCCAAGAGTGACACTTGCTGCTACAAGGAATGCCGGACTTTATACACTTACATGGTTTGTTCATGCACGTTCCGTTGCATTTATATTTTAAATTACGAGATACTTATAAACATCAATCAATCAATCATATATTGCCGGAATCTAGCTGAATCAGTTTTTCCATTCATTAAAACATTAGTAATTATCTCGGTCTTCTCACGAGTAAACAGTTGGTTTGATGGTTTTTGTAATAAAGTTCCTAAATATGCTTAAAATGTTTCTTCCCACATTCTGTTTACTGACGATTACTTTAATAACTTTATTCAATTTCAAACTATTTTGTTACCTGCGAGTGAACAGAATTCACTTATCACGAACATGCCAAATTCAGGACATGTAAGTTTGTAATAGATTAAATTAAACTTATTTCTAAATTGTACAATTGTGATAATTAACTTTTTTTTAAATATTTTAGATTCGAATAACGTTGATCTGTAAAATATTTTTGAAGCCTCGATAATCTCTTAAAGCTAGACAGACCGTACGCGTACGGTCCGACCGTATTGGTATTTTGAAAATATACGCATACGGTCCGGACCATAAGCGTACGGTCCAAATACGCGTATGGTCTGGAACATATATATTATATTAGAACTATAATGATTACTATCAAGACACGTGATTCATAACACAAGAAGAAAATGGAATATTCAAGAAACTTGACGACAAATGAAAATAAGACGAAAGCATTGAAAGACAACACTAAAAAGGACTAGGTTTCAAGGAGAATTTAGCATTGTCTGCTTTATGCTTTATACAAATGCTGTTTTGTGGAAATACCTACGTTTTATGTGTATGTTTTGTAGATCGTTGTTTGTCCTTTTGTACTGTTTCTTTTGGACATTGTGTTGTCTTTTCTTCTTCGATCTACGGATTCTGATTACCCTTTTGGTATCGTCAAACTCTTCCTGCTACGTCATAACAATAAAGGTATGTGTATTTATTGCCACAACGTCACACTCACATTCGAAAATAGTTCACTTCAATCGTAGTGAGTACATGTAGTGACCAGTAAATGAACAAGTATAGAACTTTACAATTACCTCGATTGCTGGTTTCATTCTTAGGAATACGTTTTTATTTCGTGTTTTGTTATTTATTGATTTTCTTGTTTCTGTTTTTACTTACAAAATGTATTTCGCTGAACTTTATTAGTATCTCAATCCGTGCTTTATCCAGAAAATAGTGTCCGACTTCTGTGCGTTCGTCTATTTACCATCTATGATAGTTTGTTTTTGTTTAACATCACATGGTGAGTACATCATCCACATTATATATTTACGACGAGACAATAACAAAGATGTCTCCCGGAACAGAGAACTTGACATGTTCCGTATCACACGCAGATACAGGTAATGACTTCTGCCACACGTTGGATCATAGGATCATGGTTATTTCTACAGCTTTCATGTACTCCGTCTCTGTACAATCATTTTCTTTATCTTTTTCTTTTTTTCTTTTTTTTGTATTGTCTTAATATGTCTTCAAATTACATTTAATTATTACAAATCATATGTGTATTGTATGTTCTTTAATTTGTAAATGATTATTCTGCCCAGTACTGGGCTCCATGATGGGAAAATAAAATATCTTGTATCTTGTATCTTGTATCTTGTTAAATAATTACGTAAATTTGAGAGGCAATATGCGAACTTTGAACCAATAACGTTTCATCAGTGTTGTTCTAAAACCCAACAATCTAAATAGTCAAATTATTTAAATATATATATATAGAGCTACTAATAGTCTAAACCGTTCATAAGTAAAGCTGATACCTAGACAGGTATGATAAGCCAAACTTTTATTCTGAATACATTTTGATCATTTATATTTTATTCTGAAAGTTGTTCAGCTACTTGACAAAGTCGAACGTTTCAGTATAATTTTGTCAGCCTCCACCAAATCTGGCAATTAGGATGTGACATAGTCAAACGGGGTACTTACTGATGAAGCAAAGTGGTCATACTTTCACTTTGCAAGTGACGTGGTATTATTGAATGAATCTCTTTGTGTGTACTTTGGTGCGATTCAGAAATCAATAATTTCTATGACATTATTGTTTATCTATGAAATTGTTATGATCAAGATTGTTTATATATAATTGTTGTAAATATTTATTTAGTGCACTCGAATTTTATCACCATTAGCGTTTGTTATATCTGTACCCACGCGTGACTAGGTGTACTCGATACAATTTTAATGGCTAGAATGGCATTTTGAAGGTCGCTGGTTTGGTCTGTACACTGCCATGTTCTTCAACAATAATACAGTGTAACTGTAATTAATATTGTTGAAATTTGCGTTAAACAGCCATCCACATCTATGAGTCGCTTAAGAACTTATCATGGCACTGCGTAAATTGTGGAATGCCGAACTTTTCCACTAGTATATTTGAGTCAATCAACTTAGAATCAACAAACTCATTTTCCATCCTGGACAAAACAAACGACTCTGAAACACCAGCAAGTCCTGGCCCACCAAAACATTGTTCGTCACCAGTAAAACCAAAACATCCTAATATCAAGAAATATAACAACATAAAGGTTCTAAACATAAATTTCCAAAGTATAAAGAACAAAAAAGAAGAACTATGGAATCTTGTTGATACATCAGATCCAGATATAATTTTTGGAACAGAGACATGGCTTAATAATAACATCACCAAACTCTGAAATATTTCCAAGCGATATGAACTATGACGTAGTTAGAAAAGATCGAGAAAATGGATATGGTGATTTGTTAATAGCAATTAAAAAGAACTTTTGAAGCAATAACAGTGAAACAGAATGTTGAATGCCAATTCCTAAAGATCCAGTTGAGTAACTGTAAATCTCTATTAATAGGATGTGTCTACAGACCACCAAGCAGTAACATCGATTATGCAAGAGAACTACAGGAGGCAATAAGATCAGTGATGAAAAACAACAGATCTTCTGTTCTTTGGTTAAGTGGTAACTTCAATCACCGGACATTGATTGGGAAGCAAATAATATAACAGGCAGCCAAAACTCAAAAGAAATTAACGAAACCTATATGGAGATAATTGCCGAAAACTTCCTTGAACAAATGGTCAACTTTCCCACAAGAGGAACTAACATCTTGGACTTGTTTGCTACAAATAGACCATCACTAGTAAACAGATGACAACCACTACCTGGACTGGGTGATCATGATATTGTCTTCATAGATTCCTACACAACAGCAAAGCGGAAAAAGCCAACACAGAGAAAAAAATATCTATGGAAGAAGGCCAATCTTAAAAAACTAAGTACAGCTGCACTAGATTTCCAGAAAAAGTTTGTCGACAAGTACTCAGTCACAGATTCCATCCAACAAATGTGGACTGATATAAAAACTAACATCATTAAAATGATTGATAACCATGTGCCAACTAAGATGTCGACTAAGCGTTTCAACCAGCCATGGATAACAACAGAAGTGAAACGGAAAGCAAGACAGAAGAAGCGTAGTTACAACAAAGCCTAGAAAGACCAATAATCCAAAAGACCATGGCAGATACAGAAAGATCAAGGATATGACTAAAAAGACATGTAAGAAAGCATACACAGAGTACATAAATAGCATTATTGGCAGTGAGGAAAATACCAACTCCAAGTGATTCTGGGGCTTTATCAAAGCAAACGATGTGACAACACAGGTGTAGCTCCTCTCAAACATCTGGAATGAGTTACTCCGACATCAAGACCAATGCCAACATATTAAATGAGTCCACACCCCTCAATGCCGGAAATCAAAATTCATGAAAATGGTATCTTCAAATTATTCAACGGCCTAAACATACACAAAGCCACTGGTCCAGATGGGATACCAACCCAAGTACTGAAAGAACTGGCACATGAATTAACACCAGTGATATCAGTATTCTGTCAAGCATCAGTTAACCAGGGCAGCATACCAGATGAGTGGAAAGAAACAAATGTTGTGTCAAGCATCAGTTAACCAGGGCAGCATACCAGATGAGTGGAAAGAAACAAATGTTGTGTCAAGAATCAGGCAATAAGAGCAAAGCCGTAAACTACCAGTATCCTTAACTGTAGTTCTGTGCAAAGTGATTGAGCATATTACGTAGTCATGACTACTAAAATGAACAACAAAATACCGGTATCTCACAACTGTCGGAACAGTTCCAAAATCCAATCGTGAAATACTAGAAACAGAGATAAAATTCATACTCTTAACACAAATGCATGGCTGCTTGCTTTCCTGGCTTGGTACAGGCTTTTCTATCAAATATGTCAGGGCTAATCTAGTTTTATAGTCACAAAGATTCTTAATCTGATCACACTGAATGTTGGGCAATATATGTAAATTATTTATGTCACTATTGGAAATTTTATTCTATAGTTTCAATTAATTTGTTACCGTCTTATTGGAAAGTTATTTTGAAGACTTAATCTGTATTCAACTGAATTAAAATAGAACTGATTTAAAACTAATACCGGTTGACATTTTAGCACTCTCTTATTCAATAAATTTATATTCAGATTTGTAACATTATTTAATTAAGATGCTCAATCAAATCAAAAATGAATGAGGCAGTATCTGACATAGCATGTCGACGTAAAATGGTGTTTAACCATTAAAGATGGGTCATCTGGTGCAAAGTACTAAAGATGGGTCATCTGGTGCAAAGTACCATCAATATAATGCGGCAATAGTTTTGTATGCATATTTGTGCATTATGGTCGTATTAACTGCACAAATACGTCACGACTTCTTTAAAAAATTTAAAGTAAACTGTATCTAATAGGGAACAGTGCACAACAAATCACAGCTGGTAGACGAAACAGATAAGAAAACAGTGCATAACAAATCACAGCTGGTAGATTAAACAGATAAGACAACAATGCATAACAAATCACAGCTGGTAGATTAAACAGATAAGACAACAGTGCATAACAAATCACAGCTGGTAGATTAAACAGATAAGACAACAGTGCATAACAAATCACAGCTGGTAGACGAAACAAATAAGACAAGAGTGCACAACAAATCACAGCTGGTAGATGAAACAGATAAGACAACAGTGCATAACAAATAACAGCTGGTAGATTAAACAGATAAGACAACAGTGCATAACAAATCACAGCTGGTAGACGAAACCGATAAGACAACAGTGCACAACAAATAACAGCTGGTAGACGACAGCGATAAGACAACAGTGCACAACAAATCACAGCTTGTAGATGAAACAGATAAGACAACAGTGCTCAACAAATCACAGCTGGTAGAGGAAACAAATAAGACAAAGTGCACAACAAATAACAGCTGGTAGATGAAACAGATAAGACAACAGTGCACAACAAATCACAGCTGGTAGACGAAACCGATAAAACAACAGTGCACAACAAATAACAGCTGGTAGATGAAACAGATAAGACAACAGTGCATAACAAATCACAGCTGGTAGACGAAACCGATAAGACAACAGTGCACAACAAATAACAGCTGGTAGATGAAAGAGATAAGACAACAGTGCACAACAAATCACAGCTGGTAGACGAAACAGATGAGACAACAGTGCACAACAAATCACAGCTGGTAGACGATGCCGATAAGACAACAGTGCACAACAAATCACAACTGGTAGACGAAACAAATAAGAAGACAACAGTGCACAACAAATCGCAGCTGGTAGAGGAAACAAATAAGACAAAGTGCACAATAAATAACAGCTGGTAGATGAAACAGATAAGACAACAGTGCACAACAAATCACAGCTGGTAGAGGAAACAAATAAGACACCAAAGTGCACAACAAATAAAAGCTGGTAGATGAAACAGATAAGACAACAGTGCACAACAAATCACAGCTGGTAGACGATGCCGATAAGGCAACAGTGCATAACAAATCACAGCTGTTAGGCAAAACAGAAAAGAGAACAGTGCACAACAAATCACAGCTGGTAGACGATACCGATAAGGCAACAGTGCACAACAAATCACAGCTGGTAGCCGAAACAGATAAGACAACAGTGCATAACAAATCACAGCTGGTAGACGAAACCGATAAGACAACAGTCCACAACAAATAACAGCTGGTAGATGAAACAGATAAGACAACAGTGCACAACAAATCACAGCTGGTAGACGATTCCGATAGGATAACAGTGCACAACAAACCACAGCTGGTAGACGATGCCGATAAGGCAACAGTGCACAACAAATCACAGCTGGTAGCCGAAACAGATAAGACAACAGTGCATAACAAATCACAGCTGGTAGACGAAACCGATAAGACAACAGTGCACAACAAATAAAAGCTGGTAGATGAAACAGATACGACAACAGTGCATAGCAAATCACAGCTGGTAGACGAAACCGATAAGACAACAGTCCACAACAAATAACAGCTGGTAGATGAAACAGATAAGACAACAGTGCACAACAAATCACAGCTGGTCGACGATGCCGATAAGACAACAGTGCACAACAAATCACAACTGGTAGACGAAACAGATAAGAAGACAACAGTGCACAACAAATCGCAGCTGGTAGACGAAACAGATAAGAGAACAGTGCACAACAATCACAGTTGGTAGACGATAACGATAAGACAACAGTGCACAACAAATCACAGCTGGTAGACGAAACAGATAAGACAACTGTGCAGAACAAATCACAGCTGGTAGATTAAACAAATAAGACAACAGTGCACAACAAATCACAGCTGGTAGACGATACCGATAAGACAACAGTGCACAACAAATCACAGCTGGTAGACGAAACAGATAAGACAACAGTGCACAACAAATCACAGCTGGTAGACGAAACAGATAGGACAACAGTGCACAACAAATCACAGCTGGTAGACGATGCTGATAAGATAACAGTGCACAACAAATCACAGTTCGTAGACGATAACGATAAGACAACAGTGCACAACAAATCACAACTGGTAGACGAAACAGATAAGACAACAGTGCACAACAAAACACAGTTCGTAGACGATAACGAAAAGACAACAGTGCACAACAAATCACAGCTGGTAGACGAAACAGATAAGACAACAGTGCACAACAAATCACAGCTGGTAGACGATACCGATAAGGCAAAAGTGCTCAACAAATCACAGCTGGTAGACGAAATGGATAAGACAACAGTGCACAACAAATCACAGCTGGTAGACGAAACAGTTAAGACAACAGTGCTCAACAAATCACAGCTGGTAGACGAAACAGATAAGAGAACAATGCACAACAAATCACAGCTGGTAGACGATAACGATAAGACAACAGTGCACAACAAATCACATCTGGTAGACGAAACAGATTAGACAACTGTGCACAACAAATCACAGCTGGTAGATGAAACAGATAAGACAACAGTGCACAACAAATCACAGCTGGTAGACGATACCGACAAGGCAACAGTGCACAACAAATCACAGCTGTTAGGCGAAACAGAAAAGACATCAGTGCACAACAAATCACAGTTGTTAGACGATACCGACAAGACATCAGTGCACAACAAATCACAGCTGGTAGACGATACCGACAAAACAACAGTGCACAACAAATCACAGCTGGTAGACGAAACAGATAAGAAAACAATGCACAACAAATCACAGCTGGTAGACGATAACGATAACGCAACAGTGTACAACAAATCACAGCTGGTAGACGAAACAGATAAGGCAACAGTGCACAGCAAATCACAGCTGGTAGACGAAACAGATAAGAGAACAGTGCACAACAAATCACAGCTGGTAGACGAAACAGATAAGAGAACAGTGCACAACAAATAACAGCTGGTAGATGAAACAGATAAGACAACAGTGCACAACAAATCACAGCTGGTAGACGATTCCGATAAGACAACAGTGCACAACAAATTACAGCTGGTAGACGAAACAGATAAGACAACAGTGCACAACAAATCGCAGCTGGTAGACGAAACAGATAAGAGAACAGTGCACAACAAATCACAGCTGGTAGATGAAACAGATAAGAGAACAATGCACAACAAATCACAGTTGGTAGACGATAACGATAAGACAACAGTGCACAACAAATCACAGCTGGTAGACGAAACAGATTAGACAACAGTGCACAACAAATCACAGCTGGTAGATGAAACAGATAAGACAACAGTGCACAACAAATCACAGCTGATAGACGATACCGGTAAGGCAACAGTGCATAACAAATCACAGCTGGTAGACGAAACAGATAAGACAACAGTGCACAACAAATCACAGCTGGTAGACGAAACAGATAGGACAACAGTGTACAACAAATCACAGCTGGTAGAAAATGTTGATAAGACAACAGTGCACAACAAATCACAGCTGGTAGACGAAACAGATAAGACAACAGTGCACAACAAATCAGAGTTGGTAGACGATAACGATAAGACAACAGTGCACAACAAATCACAGCTGGTAGACGAAACAGATAAGACAACAGTGCACAACAAATCACAGCTGGTAGATGAAACAGAAAAGACAACAGTGCACAACAAATTACAGCTGGTAGACGATACAGATAAGGCAACAGTGCATAACAAATCACAGCTGGTAGACGAAACAGATAAGACAACAGTGCACAACAAATCACAGCTGGTAGACGAAACAGATAGGACAACAGTGCACAACAAATCACAGCTGGAAAACGATGCCGATAAGACAACAGTGCACAACAAATCACAGCTGGTAGACGAAACAGATAAGACAACAGTGCACAACAAATCACAGCTGGTAGACGAAATGGATAAGACAACAGTGCACAACAAATCACAGCTGGTAGACGAAACAGATAAGACAACAGTGCTCAACAAATCACAACTGGTAGTTGAAACAGATAAGAGAACAGTGCACAACAAATCACAGCTGGTAGACGATAACGATAAGACAACAGTGCAAAACAAATCACACCTGGTAGACGAAACAGATTAGACAACTGTGCACAACAAATCACAGCTGGTAGATGAAACAGATAAGACAACAGTGCACAACAAATCACAGCTGTTAGACGAAACAGATAAGACAACAGTGCACAAAAAATCACAGCTGGTATACGGTAACGATAAGACAACAGTGCACAACAAATCACACCTGGTAGACGAAACAGATAAGACAACTGTGCACAAAAAATCACAGCTGGTAGATGAAACAGATTAGACAACAGTGCACAACAAATCACAGCTGGTAGACGAAACCGACAAGACAAAAGTGCACAACAAATCACAGCTAGTAGACGAAACAGATAAGACAACAGTGCACAACAAATCACAGCTGGTAGACGATAACGATAACGCAACAGTGCACAACAAATCACAGCTGGTAGACGAAACAGATAAGGAAACAGTGCACAGCAAATCACAGCTGGTAGACGAAACAAATAAGACAACAGTGCACAACAAATCACAGCTGGTAGACGAACCAGATAAGACAACAGTGCATAAAAAAGCACAGCTGGTAGACGAAACAGATAAGACAACAGTGCACAACAAATCACAGCTGGTAGACGAAACAGATAAGACAACAGGGCACAACAAATCACAGCTGGTAGACGAAACATAGAGGACAACAGTGCAAAACAAATCACAGCTGGTAGACGAAACAGATAAGAAAACAGTGCACAACAAATCGCAGCTGGTAGACGAAACAGATAATAGAACAGTGCACAACAAATCGCAGTTGGTAGACGATAACGATAAGACAACAGTGCACAACAAATCACAGCTGGTAGACGAAACAGTTAAGACAACAATGAACAACAAATCACAGCTGGTAGATGAAACAGATAAGACAACAGTGTACAACAAATCACAGCTGGTAGACGATACCGATAAGGCAACAGTGCATAACAAATCACAGCTGGTAGACGAAACAGATAAGACAACAGGGCACAACAAATCACAGCTGGTAGACGAAACAGATAAGACAACAGTGCAAAGCAAACCACAGCTGGTAGACGATGCCGATAAGACAACAGTGCACAACAAATCACAGCTGGTAGACGAAAAAGATAAGACAACAGTGCACAACAAATCACAGCTGGTAGACGAAACCGAAAAGACAACAGTGCACAACAAATCACAGCTGGTAGACGAAACAGATACGACAACAGTGCACAACAAATCACAGCTGGTAGACGAAACAGATAAGAGAACAGTGCACAACAAATCACAGCTGGTAGACGAAACAGATAAGAGAAAAGTGCACAACAAATCACAGCTGGTAGACGATAACGATAAGACAACAGTGCACAACAAATCACACTTGGTAGACGAAACAGATTAGATAACTGTGCACAACAAATCACAGCTGGTAGATGAAACAGATAAGACAACAGTGCACAACAAATCACAGCTGGTAGACGATACCGATAACGCAACAGTGCACAACAAATCACAGCTGGTAGACGATACCGACAAGACAACAGTGCAAAACAAATCACAGCTGGTAGACGATACCGATAACGCAACAGTGCACAACAAATCACAGCTGGTAGACGAAACAGATAAGACAACAGTGCACAACAAATCACAGCTGGTAGACGAAACAGATAAGACAACAGTGCACAACAAATCGCAGCTGGTAGACGAAACAGATAAGACAACAGTGCGCAACAAATCACAACTGGTAGACGAAACAGATAAGACAACAGTGCACAACAAATCACAGCTGGTAGACGAAACAGATAAGAGAACAGTGCACAACCAATCACAGCTGGTAGACGATAACTATAAGACAAAAGTGCACAACAAATCACAGCTGGTAGACGAAACAGATAAGACAACAGTGCACAACAAATTACAGCTGGTAGACGAAACAGATAAGACAACAGTGCACAACAAATCGCAGATGGTAGACGAAACAGATAAGAGAACAGTGCACAACAAATCACAGTTGGTAGACGATAACGATAAGACAACAGTGCACAACAAATCACAGCTGGTAGAGGAAACAGTTAAGACAACAGTGCACAACAAATCACAGCT
>MJUT01056889.1:279483-294409 GCA_002080005.1 Gigantidas platifrons
TCTTATTTTGATATTCAAAATCTACGATTAGTTATACTATATTTATCAAAGAACGTTTCTAGGGACGTCAGCCAATCAGATAAAAGAAATATTTAGTCATATAATAAATATCATTATCTTTAGAACTTTACTAACATCAGACTTGCGACATGTACTTTGTTGCATGTAGAATCCGCTATTAATTTGTAAGGTTTATAAACATTTTGTTGAACAGGTTTCATGTTATTAATGATGTTAGAATCTTGGCTATTTATTTTACTAGTATATCTTGACTATTTATTTTACTGGTATATACCAGTAAAATAAATAGCCAAGATTCTAACATCATTAATAAACCTGTTCAACAAAATATTTATACCAGTGAAATAAATAGCCAAGATTCAGTAACATCATTAATAACATGAAACATGTTCAACAAAATGTTTATAAACCTTACAAGCTTCTACATGCAACAAAATACATGTCGCAAGTCTGATGTTAGTAAAGTTCTAAAGATATGAAATTAGCACCTTAGAATGAGTTAGAATGACAACCAACAGGAATTTAAGTAGGGGTCGATCCTTTAGTTGTGTTAAACTAAACTGGGAGTAAATGATACACCTGAGAAAATCATAATGTCAAGAATCACTGATCTACTCATATATCAATGAAGTGCATCTAAATTATAAACATATAAAATCCTACATATTCTAAGTAGTGAACGGCATTCATACTCAATAACTAGTACTCATTGTGTATATTAATAAATACACTATGTCACATGTGTACCAGTAGGAGAGGGTATGTGTTAATATTCTATAATATCATGAATAAAGAGTTATTTCGAAGAGCTTTAAATATCCTCTTGTGTTGTTCTTTTATTTTTTTCATTCCAAATAGCGTCCGTTGTACTTGACTGTTGTTATTATTTATTTTGTCTTTGTGGTATTTGATTATTGTAAACGGACGTTATTAAAGAATCTAAAGAGAAACGAATGAGTGTATATATCTATAAATAGCAAGCCGAAATGGTATTTAAATGGCGCACTTGAAAGGCGTCAGTGGTATTTAGAATCCAATGTCATCGACGCCGGAAAACTGTCATAATATGAATATTTTGTAGATATTTGAAAAACAACAAATTTATTTGTAATGTTTTCTCAAGAAGAAGGTGAGACATAATGTCTATTTTGATCCTTTCTGAAATAACAGCACAATAGTCATTTTACCGGTTCTTAGATTATATTTTGTCAATAATAAACAAGCTACAAAATGTATTATCAACTTAGATCAGCGTAAAATAATACAACTAAATTCAACACAATCCTTTACAAATATTCCACTTTTCATTCCAGAACTCGGGACTACCAGTACCAGTTCAGTAAACAGGGTCCCCAGTAAACATCGTCATCGTGATCGTATTTGAATTTTGATTCTCAAAATTATTATGATCCATTGTGACTTGTCAGTATCATTTTGTAGTTACTGTAGTGGGTTATGTTGGAGACTTATTACTCTGTAAGGTAATGTTATAGACAACTGAACACCCATTGCGTTTTACATCGCTTTACCGATCACAGGTACTTTTTTTTTCCATTTGAGCCCCACTCCCCCTTTTTTTCGTGAAATTTTTTTTCTCCTTTTTTGTTGTTGTTGTTTGTGATTAACTTGTGCTATATCATCAGAGGAATCTCAATATTTCATATCAGCAGAGAAATCTCACTATTTCCTCCAGTTTACTATCCAGCCCCCTGCCACGATCGATTGGTATCGGGACAACTCGGTACTGAACATATGCGACATTTCGGTACTCGGTACTGGACATTTCGGTACTCGGTACTAGACATATCGGTACTGAATGAATGGCAAATCAGTACTTTCAAGGAAATAATAATTTGATTAACTGGTCCATATTTATGTGCAGCATCTGAACAAACAACGACGTGGAGGGCTGGCATAACAACTTGAAAGAGTCAGCAGCAGGGGTCCAGTACCGTTTTATCTACTAGTAACGGAGCAGTTCAAGGAAGTGAGTGACCTGCCAATGATCCTAAGGTTGGTAACGGAGCCGGCAAACTGCGCCATTACCAGAGAAAGAAGACAATTAGGCAAACTCATGGTAGACTGTTTAATTTGTGGAAGAGGTATTGTGACCGTGAGATCTCTGCCAGCCATCAAACAGAAATAAAATTCAGTTTATCATGAGAAACTCGCAAGACACTGGTATCTGAAGCAAAGGTCAAAATAATGAAAATAAAAATAAATACAAAAACAACGATCTCCAGGATCGATCTACACTGGAACTATAAAAAACACATATCCATTCACTTTTGGGTCATATATTAAAGAACTACTAGTACAAAAATATTGACAATAAGTACCAAACAATTGTGGTCAGTACCGAATTGTTTCATCCAAGTTCCGAACTGTCCAGTACTGAGTACCGAGATGTCCAATGCAGTACCGAGATGTCTAGGAATCGATTGATCGTGGCAGGGTCTGGATAGTAAACTGGAGGAAATAGTGAGATTTCTCTGATAATATGAAATATTGAGATTCCTCTGATGATATAGCATAAATTAATCACAAAAATACCAGAAAAAAACGAGTGAAAAATTTCACGAAAAAAGGGGAGAGAGGCTCAAATGAGGGATCCTATCCCCGAGTACCTGTGTACCCGATCAGAAAATAAAATAGGAACAAGCTTTTCTTGTATTAGAATGAAGTTCGGTATCTCTGTGACGTTTTGCATTCCTTTATTTTCGCTAAAGTGAATTTGATCATGAATTGTACAGAGAAATTAAATACTGACACTGTTGAGATGTTTGTTTCAATCCGGTAATCTACATACAAAAGTTATTTAGTAACGTTCATAGTCCAATTCAGGATGCTCATCTCTATTGCGGAAGATTGTGGGTTCAAGCCTTGGTTGGATCAAAGCAATGACTATTATATTGGTATTTGACAATTGTGTAGCTTCACCGCACGCAAGACTGGCAGGGTCAGAATGAGGATAAGGCCAAAAAAAAAATTTGTGTTTTGTTTTTTTTTACGGCAAAACCGGAAATATGCGTTTCCGGAATCTGATTCCGGTATTTTATTGTTGAAATTTTCGGTAAGCCGTCATTTGTTGAAGCTGTTTTCTGACGATTTACACAGTTTTTCTACTTTCTTTGCTCTCAATGTCGACAAAAAGCTAGCGGTTGAATAAATAAAACATTGCTGCTGATTAAACAACAAAAATAGTTATCCGAAATCTGTGTAAAAATTGATAGTGTTGCTAGCAAATATTAGGGTCGAATAATTGCAGATAAAAAAAGGTTAGGGTCGGGTGACCGTAAACACACTTTTTTTTTTGGCCTAAAGTGTCGGGAGTGGAATGACATTCTACCCACAGATTGTTCTTTCAGTGAGCTTGCACTATTCTATACAGACTATAACTTATGAATATCAACGAGGCGTGTTCGGTCTAGTTCAAAGCGGCCATCATCTCATCGGCTGTTCGACTTCAGATCAATTACAGAAAATGCTACTGTCGGAGTGTCCAACTTTTAGATCTAATAAGTTGTCATCTTTGAGACATCAGTGCTAATTAAACATCTTGTGTTTCATGTCTTTATATGCTTTTTATGGCAGATATAACATACCTACTAGTACTGCTATAAACATGCATCATTGTACTATTGAAAATTAAAATGGCATGATATCGATAATTGTCTTAACAGCAAAATTTGATTTTCTGGAACTATGCAAGAACTGTGTATGTACATGTATTAAACATGTTCAATAGAACTATTTAGATGTATTATTTTTACCATTTTATTATTTGTAGATATAATTGAGGATGATAGTGATGATATCACTCCAGACTTGTGGCAGGAAGCCTGCTGGATCGTCATCAGTTCTTACTTTGATGAGAAAGGTCTTGTACGACAACAGCTTGACTCGTTTGACGAGTTTATTCAGATGTCGGTACAGAGAATCGTTGAAGATTCACCACAGATTGATCTTCAAGCTGAAGCACAACATAAATCTGGAGCAGTAGAAACTCCTGTAAGTCATGAGAGGGGAACTAGTAGTGTATTTCATAATTAAGGGTTAATTTTAAACTATGCCGTCATTTTATTAGAAACAAAGGGAGGGAACTCACATTTTGATGTAGTATATATCTTATAGATTTCAATGCGAAACAAATAAAATCTAAAATCGACAAATATAAGATCAACAACAATAATGCAAGTAAAACATGAATTTAAAGTTAAATATGAAATATTAACAAGATATTATCAAAGACACACTTCAAATGCAATTTTTTTTTAAATGATGCGAATAAATAACACATTTTTGTGGAAGCATATCTATGAAGCTGTTGGAAGTCTCCCTGTCATGTCTTCACTTCTCCCTCATGTTCTCTGTGGGAGAAGTCAAGTCTTCCTGTCATGTCTTCACTTCTCCCTCATGTTCTCTGTGGGAGAAGTCAAGTCTCCCTGTCATGTCTTCACTTCTCCCTCATGTTCTCTGTGGGAGAAGTCAAGTCTCCCTGTCATGTCTTCACTTCTCCCTCATGTTCTCTGTGGGAGAAGTCAAGTCTCCCTGTCATGTCTTCACTTCTCCCTCATGTTCTCTGTGGGAGAAGTCAAGTCTTCCTGTTTGCAAGTGTGATGAGCCCTGCAGACATTTGCTGTGAACTCTGTTATTCACTTACTGACAGTTGTTGTTCATTGCATAACTCTCCAGTCTTGTGATAAAGTGATATATTTATAGAGAAGTTCCAAAAGATCATGTCCATTGTTGGACAGTAGTGTTGTAAGATGGTATGAAAGATGAGAGGGCACATACTTACATTTGTATCTTGATTTTTTATGTTTCTTATTTTTTCAGCCACGATATCTATTGAAATTTGAGCAGATTTACCTCTCTAAACCTACACATTGGGAAAAAGATGGTGCACCTAGTCCTATGATGCCCAATGAAGCAAGACTTAGAAATCTTACGTAAGTTTACAGGTATTTTGAACAAAGTGAAATACAGGTAATGGTATATTATGTACCAGAATGTTTTAATAAAAATTTTTTTAGAACATTGTGTGGACAAATTAAATGCTAATTAATTAATTGTCCCTGTTTTTTTGGTGCAACATTTGACACATTTTTGCTGTAACTTAAAATTATGTAGTTATAACATATCCGTATGAGTGGTACTTTTTACATAGAGGTTTAAATAACCTTTATAAATTACACAAGGTGAATAATAGAAGGCCACTATAGTGAGTGACCTGTTATTTATATTGAGGTACCCTTTAAAACAGGTTTGATTATTTTGCATATTTGTATACTACCTTAAGAAAATATTTGAAATAAAATACATAATTATATACATGTATTACAATTTCCAGGTATTCAGCCCCATTGTATGTTGACATAACTAAAACAGTAGTGAAAGAAAATGAAAATCCAGTTGAAACACAACATCAAAAGACATTTATTGGCAAAATTCCAATTATGTTGAGGTCCACATACTGTCTACTGAATGCCTTGACTGATCGTGATTTGACAGAGTTAAACGAATGTCCACTAGACCCTGGAGGTTACTTTATTATAAATGGATCAGAGAAAGTACTGATAGCCCAGGAAAAAATGGCTACAAATACAGGTAAGATTTGATTGACAAGGGAAAAAATGGCCACAAATACAGGTAAGATTTAATTGACAAGGAAAAAATGGCCACAAATACAGGTAAGATTTAATTGACAAGGGAAAAAAATGACCACAAATACAGGTAAGATTTGATTGACAAGGAAAAAATGGCCTCAAATACAGATAAGATTTGAATAGCAAAGAAAAAAAAATTGCCATAGATATAGATAACATTAAGATTTGAAACTCAGAAAGTGTTAATGATAGCTGAGAAAAATGATAGCAATACAAAACAAAGTGTTCAGAAGCATCTTGGCTGATTAGTGTCTGTCAAAGTGTTCAGAAGCATCTTGGCTGATTAGTGTCTGTCAAAGTGTTCAGAAGCATCCTGGCTGATTAGTGTCTGTCAAAGTGTTCAGAAGCATCTTGGCTGATTAATGTCTGTCAAAGTATTCAGAAGCATCTTGGCTGATTAGTGTCTGTCAAAGTGTTCAGAAGCATCTTGGCTGATTAGTGTCTGTCAAGGTGTTCAGAAGCATCTTGGCTGATTAGTGTCTGTCAAAGTGTTCAGAAGCATCTTGGCTGATTAGTGTCTGTCAATTGCAATTGTAAGGGGTACTTCTGCACAATATAAAACTTTAAATGAAAAAAATATAGGACAATGAAAAAACATTCTGATTAACTAGTTTCTTTGACTTTAATTTTTTATTTTTTACAGTGTATGTGTTCCAGCAAAAAGATTCAAAGTATGCATTCAAAACAGAAATAAGATCTTGTTTGGAACATTCCTCTAGACCTACTAGTACACTATGGGTGAACATGATGGCTAGAGGGGGTGGGGTAAGTAGAACTAGTGTAAAAGATGTATGTGAACATGATGGCTAGAGGGGGTGGGGTAAGTAGAACTAGTGTAAACGATGTATGTGAACATGATGGCTAGAGGGGGTGGGGTAAGTAGAACTAGTGTAAAAGATGTATGTGAACATGATGGCTAGAGGGGGTGGGGTAAGTAGAACTAGTGTAAAAGACGTATTTAGTTATTTCTATATGTACATAATAGATATAGTATCAAAACACAGCTAATCCTGTCCTAAAGAGACTACCCAAGGTAGAGGGAAATAGTGGTCTTTTAATGCAAGTGGCTTCTTAATGAAGGTCCAATTTACATAATTTGCACTAGGATGGAAATTGTAAAAAAATGTCTTTTAACCTAGGTATTTGCTTAATACAGGTGGCCTTTAAAACAGGTCTGACTAACATAATGTGATATGTTAATATCTGGTATTGTTTGTGCAATATTTTATTATATCTTTAAACTGACTGTCTTCTTCATAACTGTCCAAAATTACATTTGGACTAGTTACTTGTAACTTAAAATTTTGTTATTGCCACAATTTTAACAATTTTTCTTTCTTGATAAGTAGTAATACATCTCAGGTGATAATTAAAGTAGTATTAATGTTTCAGGAAAGACAACTGCCTCAAGGTAAGATATTTATGACTGATAACAACATATTGTTCTATTTCAGGGAGCTAAGAAAAGTGCAATAGGACAGAGAATCATAGGAATCTTGCCCTATATCAAACAGGAGATCCCTATTATCATTGTATTCAGGGCACTGGGTTTTGTATCAGATAGAGATATTCTGGAACATATTATTTATGACTTTGATGACCCTGAGATGATGGAAATGGTAAGACGTCATTATCTAATGAATTAAACATTGTAAAGTGTACTACTCAGTACTGTAAAACAGATTTTTTTTGCGGGTTGCGAAATTCAGCAAAAAAAAAGACTGTCAATATTAATATGTTGCACATTATGTAATCAAAAACTAAAATGCAACCCTCAAGTATTTTTATGTATGTTTTACATGCAAAATCACAATAGTTTACACCCTCTAGTATAACCTGCTGTAAGGTATTACATGTAGGCTAATGTGAACATACATGCCATTTTTAATGGTGTTCCATATGCATGCCAAAATGGGGTCTGACCAATTAAAGATTACACTTTACCTACCGTATTTTACGGACGATAGGTCAATATTTTTTTTTCTCAACACGCTGGCTTCGACCTATACAAGGATGAAGTTGAAAAATCTGGAATCTTTAAAAAAAAATCTCGATAAAAATGACGATTTTGTTGACAGTATACCTTTATTTTGCTGTAGGTTTTTTTCCTGAATAAGAAGACTGAAATTATCGATGTTCTTGGTGTTATTTTTTTTAATTAAAGCAATAAAAATATACTAACACTAACAGGGGGTGCAATTCCGGGAATAAAATGTTCAACATCCGAAAAAAAAATCAATATTCAATGATCGAAAAATGAAGTGTTAACGAAAATCAGTTCAATATTGTATTGTATAATAAAAAATGTATGTTGTTGAAAAAAAAATCACAGGGTGGATCATTTATAAAATGATTATCACAAAATATCTAAATATAGCTTTCCATCAAACACGAGGGGTACCGAACACGAGCATGCGCACGAGGTTGTAGTAAAACATGGCGGTTGCAATATTATATCTCACAATACACGTGGTGAACAAGCTTTTTATACTAAATGTACTGGAAAATAATTATCGATTTCGTTAAACTATAATGTTCTACACTTGAATTGGTTTAGGAACCAATAAAATAATTACCATGAGATAATCAACACAGGTGAACCTCTGTCGGCACTTATCCTGATCAGCTGATTGAAAATTTACTGGACCGAGACAATCACATAAATTGTGTACTAATAATTGAACACAGTTTAAAGGTGTGTCAATAAAACTGCACAAGGTGATACATTGTTTTGACAGCTTAATTATTTTATTGTATGAACATCCGTTTACCATCTATTGTGACACCCACAGATGGCCTGATTTGAATGTCGTCGATGTCTGGGTTTATAAACCGGACTCGTCATAAAAAAACACACAAACATAAGTTTAAAAACAAAATTTTATTTAATTTAACTTTCATAATTATTTCTTTTATGACACATAAGAATAGTATTCTTGAATTAATACTTGCATATAATTACCGAAGAACGTTATTATAGGACAAATGTTTACCGATGTTAAAAAAAAAAAACCTCGACCTTTGGAATGCTTCGACCTATCTTAGTATTCCCCAAAAAATTTAGCCGAAAAGCAGCAATTCGATCTATTGTCCCCATCGACCTATAGTCCGTAAATACGGTAGTTAGTTGAGATGATAGTTGATGTATTCACTCTTTCTATGTATACTCGTGTCCTTAAGATTAATCTGAAGAACATCAAGTCCACACACACACATGCATAAAATGTATCTGAAGGCACAGGTTTAAATTTTGCATAGAATAATCTGTTATGTTGGTGCAGTACATACTTGTAGATGCAACACATTTTAAGAATCTAAGTTTGAATTATTGAATACCTTGATTTCATTTATAAAGATTCTTCTTGGGGCCAGGGTGGCTCAATGAGTTAGGCCGCTGGATCTAACAACTCGTACAAGCCTATCACCAATATGGTGTGGGTTCGCACCCGGCTTTGTAAATTACAAAAAAAGGGTGCACTCGACTGGCATTCGCAAGTGATAAAGTTTACCAGTTGCTTGCTCATGGTCGGTGGTTCTCTCCGGCTTCCTCCACCATTAAAACTGGTCGCCATGATATAGCTGAAATATTGTTTAAAGTGGCGTTAAAACACCAAAAATCAATCAATCATATAAAGATTCTTTGACATTATTTTTCAGGTTAAACCATCTTTAGATGAAGCGTTTGTCATACAGGAACAGAATGTTGCTTTAAACTTTATTGGTGCTCGTGGAGCTAGGCCTGGTGTGACAAAAGAAAAGCGTATTAAATATGCTAGGGAAATTCTACAGAAAGAAATGTTACCTCATGTTGGTGTCAGTGATTACTGTGAAACTAAGAAAGCTTACTTTTTGGGGTAATATATGTTATATGTTATATCATATCATGGCCTCTATAGGTGTGGTTTGCTTACATTCATTCCTGTAACCAACAATCTCCTTGTTCATATTAAAATTTGTCAGTTGCTCACAGTTGGCCATTGGTCCTCTCAAGAACTGTTTTCTTCTATAAATCCGACTTTTGTTTGAATTGAACTATTTTTGTCAAACCATATCTTGGTCAGGGAGGTTGTTTCAGATCATATATTTATATTTGTGTATGTCTGATTTTGTCCAGTTTAATATCTTTATTATATGTCAACAAAGACCAGGTGGTTCAAGGATAAAGTCATGTTTTTTAATTTTTATTAAAACACCATATCTGTTTTTCTGGCATCTTGCTTTTAAATCTGGAATATATGATAAATTTTTATGCCCCCTCCCATATAACTCTGGACAGCAAAGAAAATATCGGAAGCATGAATTTTGATCGTCTACATATTTGAATTTTTTTCATAAGGAGAGAAGAATTACTGAACTGGTACAGGAAGGAATTCTCATCCAATAAAAAAAAAACGATCATTCAATTGAGGTACATTAAATTGGCCTAATATTGACATGAACTTGACTTCTGCAAAATGTATTTGACTCAATCTCTGTAGCATTAAAATATTGTTTGATGTTTATGTTTCAGGTACATGGTTCATAGGCTATTGTTGGCAGCCATTGGTAGACGTGAAGTAGATGACAGAGATCACTATGGTAACAAACGTTTGGATCTTGCTGGACCATTGCTGGCATTCTTGTTCAGAGGGTATGTCTTAAAGAATCTTGTATTTGTAATGACCCACACCTATTATACAGTATAATCAGAGACAGCATGATAAACCGTTCTGATAGACATGTTATATTGGTGATATACATATGATATAGATATTTTTTAATGGAAAAGTACTTTGTCAAGACACACAAAACAATTGTCACAAAAATCTAGACTGAAAACCTGGACTGCATTATAGGTGCAATTTTGTTTAAATGATAGTGTTGAATTTAAAACTACTTGTATGCCATTTATTCCAGATTGTTCCGTAATCTAATGAAAGAAGTAAGAATGTATGCACAGAAATTCATAGACAGAGGAAAAGACTTTAATCTTGAGTTAGCTATAAAGACAAGAATAATAACAGATGGATTGAAATATTCCCTGGCTACTGGTAACTGGGGTGATCAGAAAAAGGCTCATCAAGCTAGGGCTGGTGTATCACAGGTAACAAAATTGACTTTAATGCATAAAAGCTCATTTTTAAGTTATTTTTCAACTACCAGGTCAATTTTGTAGACTATAAACCAGAGTTCCAGCAAAAATACAACAGCAGAGTATAGTTAGTATTTTGTAAATTTTCTCATGTTTAAGATGCACTCGTGTCAAGGTGAACATAACTATTGAGCAGTCCATTTCAGACAAGAATGAAGCTTTTATGACACTAACTGTTGGTAGCTCATTAATATACAATGAACTAATTATGAAAAGAATTAATTTTAAGTTTCAGGGGTTAAAAAATAATAAACATTATTGTCCTGTTATATTAAATATGCAATCTTTAATTTCATAACAATTTAAATTTCAGGTGTTAAACAGACTAACATTTGCATCCACCTTGTCTCATTTACGACGTTTAAACTCACCAATTGGTAGAGATGGTAAATTAGCTCGTCCTAGACAGTTACATAATACACAGTGGGGTATGATTTGTCCTGCTGAAACTCCTGAGGTGAGTAAAAAATCTTAACTAGGAGAAAAGTACAATTTAAAAACACAAGTCCTGTTTTGTCAAAACTGTTAATGTATGTACATGATTACATGTGTAATCTTCCAGCACACTTTTAGTAAACACATGTGTGAAATATCTTTGTGATCAGTAAAGCCTTATTGGTTATATGTATATATGATACAGGAGAAATATTATGAAAAACAAAAATACCACACTGTTGGAACAATTCCAAAATCCAGTTAAAAATTGTAGAAACAGCTGTAAATCAATACTCTAACACACATATACATGTTCACTCACTTTCCTGGCTTGATAGTGGCACTGACAGTAACAAGTGGTGGGAAAGTTTTAACAGGGATTGTCAACAATTCAACCAATTTCAACAAAACCAACGACCACCTCTTATCTGAAATTATTGAACTTGAGAAAGACCATGACATATGACATTAAAAATCCAGGTCATATGCATGTTTAGATCTATTTAGAGTTATTTTAAAGAGAACACTTAGATTTGCTATTTACCTGTCATTCATATATCCTATTATTATTTAAGGTTTTTTTTTGTAAAATTGATATCGAGGAGTGAGGGTTTCACTAGTCTACTTACTGTCAATTATTTCTACATCATTTGTATGTTCCATTATCATTTAAGGCCCGTTCTAATTTATCTATAATATTATTGACAGGGTGCAGCTGTAGGTCTGGTGAAGAATCTGGCCTTGATGGCCTATATCTCTGTAGGATCTCAACCTTCACCTATATTAGAATTCTTAGAGGAATGGAGTATGGAGAATCTTGAAGAGGTGGCTCCATCTGCAATCCAAGAGTAAGTTAATATTTCATAAGGAATTGTGTTCATTAATAATTTTAGAAAAAATAAATTAACTTTAAAAAGAAACAGCAAACAAATTGTTTACATCATATGGGTAACGTTAGCTTTTGTCATTACTTATTTTCCATCTGTCTATATGTCGTGCTGTAAAATTTTACATTGAGCAGATTTTTCATAGATGTCATGTTCACTTATATTACCTCTTCATATGTTGTGTCCCTACCCTACCGAGCTCTCCATTGGCAGTCAAACTTTGTTGTCCTGGTCATATTCCTCCCTCATTTCTGTATATTTTTGTTATATTGTTGAACTTGTTGAGTAACTAACTATCATTTATTAACCTTCCATGTGAAAATAGTACTGTTAAGAATATATTTTGACTTCAACTTTTAGTGCTACTAAGATATTTGTGAACGGTTGTTGGGTTGGTATCCATAGAGATCCTGAACAGCTGATGAGTACATTACGTAAACTAAGAAGAGAAATGGACATCATTGTATCTGAGGTATAACACATTTCATATTTGTTGATCTATGTAGAGAGCAAAATGATTGGTAATTTGAAAGTTTTCAAAAACAGAGTTAAAATAAGCTTAATGCTAAAAAAGATAGGAAAGAAAAAGGTGTTTGTAAAAAGTCTGGAAACAATTTTGTTGATTGTAAATGAATAAGAACAATTTAATTATGAAAAGAAAATTGGATATGGATGTAAAGGAATACGAGAGACATCCACATTTTACATTTAGACAGGAGCAGCAATTTTATTTCAATCTCATTTGCATCTTCAGTAATGGATATGGAAAACATATTGGGGATGAGTGTTAATTGTTGAAAGTAAAGAATAATTTGGCCTATACACTTTCTCCAATGTGACCTGTAAACTTGAAAAGGAAGGGGACACATTTATTTGCTATTGTGATTTTAATAAACTTGATATAAAATAACCAAAATAAAAAATAAAAATATACAATCCATATATCAATATTTGAATTAAAATTTCTTTTAAAATTGATCAATGTCCTACATTTAGTGTATTTAAGTAATGGTTTACTTTAGTATAGAGAAATACCAGAATGCAGTAGTTTCTGAAATAGCTAATCATGGAATTTTATTAAATCCATTAATATAGGTATCAATGATTAGAGATATACAGGACAGAGAAATAAGGATCTACACAGATGCTGGAAGAATCTGTCGGCCATTGTTGATTGTAGAAAATCAAAAACTTTTGTTAAAATATAGTCATATCAAACAATTAAAACAGAAGGAGTACAACAGTTACAGCTGGCAAGATCTAGTGGCTAGTGGTGTAGTAGAATACATTGATCCTCTAGAGGAAGAGTCTATCATGTTAGCTATGACCCCTGATGACCTATCAGAGAAAGACGTGGCATATTGTTCTACATATACACATTGTGAAATTCACCCAGCGATGATTCTTGGTGTCTGTGCTTCTATTATTCCATTCCCTGATCATAATCAGGTAAAGTTTGAGTAATTCTTACTGTATAGAATTTGTTTTGAATGCAATTTTGTAACTTTTATCTTTTTTGTACTCAACTTACTGTCTGTTTAAGACTGTTCATGTGGTATATTGGTTAGAATGCTTGCCTTCAGTCTGGAAGATTGATTTTAACTACAAAGACTTTATAAATTGTTATTGCTGCTTCTCCACTAAACATTCAACATCAAGTATTCAGAACAAAGACTGTCTTGAAGTCTAGATAATGTGTCATTGGCATCTACCTGTTGACTGTTGTTTCAGTAAGGTGCATATGAAGCTCTAAAAAGATCTTTGCATATTACTCTGGTACAAAGTAGGCATCATCGTCAACTCATAAAGAACAATATTTTCCTCTCATTGAAATATTGCTTACAGTATTAAATATCAACATTTGCTCAATTCAATTTATTTCAGAATATATATGATATACTATTTTATCAGTATTTTTTTACACTTTTCATGTGATCTCACACCATATCAACAGACTGATTCTGTTACTAAAACTATGGGCAAATGTGATGTCAAATTCATGATGGTATGCATGAAAACAACAATGTCAGATTTGAAGGTCTCAACATTGAACTCGATTTTAGGCTGTTAACTGAATAAATTGTATACTTTTCAGTCTCCCCGTAACACCTACCAAAGTGCTATGGGTAAACAAGCTATGGGAGTTTATATCACAAATTTCCATGTAAGAATGGACACATTGGCCCATGGCCTGCTGTACCCACAGAAACCTCTAGTCACTACAAGATCTATGGAATATTTGAGATTCAGAGAATTACCTGCGGGTAGGTTGTGACACAAGAAATGAACTTTTTACTATGATCTGTTTTACAAATAAAAAATCATCTATAATATAGAGTGATTGCTTCCCTTGATTTTTCATAATGCATGTACAAAATATATTGACACTGTTCATATCATGGAAAGATTTTTGAAAATATACTTTTTTTTCCTTTTTCAAAGTTTTCCATAAAATCCTTACTACTAATTTTATGATATTGAGAATTTCCATTTTGTAACAATTTAATGTTAAGATACTGATTTAAACAGTTTTTACATCTTTATTGCACATGCATCCCCTGAATCTTGAATGTATTCTTAACTGATTTATGACTTTAGATGAAGCATATAACAATTTCTATTTGTAAATATTAAACAAATTTATTATATAGATAGGTGTGAATTATGGAGATTTATCCGTGAAATAAATTCCGATATTTCACATGTGAAATATCAGTTTTTTCCCGCCAGAACTACTTTTAGACAACTATAAGTGTAGTGGTTACGTCCCTTGTTGTGTTACG
>MJUT01056894.1:63150-75479 GCA_002080005.1 Gigantidas platifrons
GCAGCTCTAGACTATGTAAGGATCGAGTGAAATGACCCCAGATAGAAGATATCTTTGAACTAGCAGCTCTAGACTATGTAAGGATCGAGTGAAATGACCCCAGATAGAAGATATCTTTGAACTAGCAGCTCTAGACTATGTAAGGATCGAGTGCAATGACCCCAGATAGAAGATATCTTTGAACTAGCAGCTCTAGACTACTTATATGTGAAATAGTATGGATGGTACATTACATTACATCATCGAATTACTTCTCAAATCCACCTTCTTACTTGTCAAAAACTTCGCGATGCTTTTTATCTTGTAACATGTGATAATATCTAAATTGTATCAATTTATAGATGTATACTTATTGACTCATTATTTTTTTAAATTATACTCAACAGCTGCTAATCAGATTATGAATTATGATATTTATTGTACGTCAAATACATAAGGTATATTTCACGGATATTAATATGGTTTCCGATCATCAGACGCCTAATCTTTTAATAATTTTTTTATACATGTACATTAATAATTATATGAATTGCGATGGACATTTTGCAAGTTTATTTTCTAAATAAACGCTAGACGATATCGAATGCGGCAATCAAAAGTGGACAATCCAGATAAACTGACAACATAGGGCTCACAAAATACAATACAATATGTGTTGGACAACACTATATGTAAACAGACACTAATAACGTAATACGACTTGATCTCCCTCCTACAAATAACTGGAGGTTGATCCTGTTAATTTATTGATCTTAATGTGGCACTCTATGTTACAGTATACTATAACGTAATAAGACTTGATCTCCCGCCTACAAATAACTGGAGGTTGATCCTGTTAAACTATTGATCTTAATGCGGTACTCTATGTTACAGTATACTATAACGTAATAAGACTTGATCTCCCGCCTACAAATAACTGGAGGTTGATCCTGTTAAACTATTGATCTTAATGCGGTACTCCCTGTTACAGTATACTATAACGTAATAAGACTTGATCTCCCGCCTACAAATAACTGGAGGTTGATCCTGTTAAACTATTGATCTTAATGTGGTACTCCCTGTTACAGCATACTATAACGTAATAAGACTTGATCTCACTCCTACAAATAACTGGAGGTGATCCTGTTAAACTATTGATCTTAATGTGGCACTCTATGTTACAGTATACTATAACATAATAAGACTTGATCTCCCTTCTACAAATAACTGGAGGTGATCCTGTTGAACTATTGATCTTAATGTGGCACTCTATGTTACAGTATACTATAACGTAATAAGACTTGATCTCACTCCTACAAATAACTGGAGGTGATCCTGTTAAACTATTGATCTTAATGTGGCACTCACTGTTACAGAATACTATTGTTCAAGTCTGCTTTTGTAAGCTTTGTTTTGATTGGTAGTCAGCTTCATCAAGAGCCTGAGAATCGCAGTGCTTTTGATAAGTAGTCTAATAATGGTTTTGAAAAGTAAGCTGGTGGTATTTTTCATCATGCATAGTGTTTCCATCGTGATGGTTTTTAGTGTGGTTAGTGTTACGCAATCTTTAGTTTTCAATGTAGTGTTTTGTTGGACATTTTGTTTGTCTTTTTTTTTGTTTGGCTATTGTGTTGTATGTCCCTCTTCGAATTACGGCTGTTGATAACCCTTTGGGTATTCATTCAATAAGTAACGGCTGACTTTCAAGAAATATCATTTTACCTTTTAATATTGTCGCGTTATACGTTAAGAAAGACCAAAGGTGGTGATTGGCTACTGAGTTGCCATACCGACACTACCGGCCACTTATATTCTCGGGTAACTAAGGATCGAGATGAATGACCGCAAAATAGCACAACTTATTGAACAAACTTCTTCCTCAAGGCCATAAAGTGTGAGAATTTTTCCACTTGGGTTAGGGTTATGATGTTTAACGTCACTTTCAACAATATTTTAGTTATAGCTTGGCGGTCAGTTTTATGGGTAGGGGAAACCGGAGTACCCGGAGAAAATTGCCGACCTATCGTAAATCACTGACGAACTTTATCACTTAATCTTGTATCGAGTACACCTAGCAACGAGCGGGATTCGAACTCACAACTTTAGAGGTGACAGGTACTGATTGATAGGTAGTTGTAAATCCAACTATCATACGATCACGACCTCCACTTGATCTATATTTATGTTTTTATTGAAAAAAATTATAATATTTGTTTTTATGTACATTTGTAATAAATATAATTTTTGACTATTCTGTCAACTTTTGCCCCTTTCATGTCTGCCGCTTGTAAAAAAAATGAAATGAAAACTTATTGAATTTTAGAAACGTGTGAATGGATCTGTCATTATTGAAACGGCATTATCATTCATAGATTCTATTTATTTGTTTTCAAACAGAAACATTAACCTTTGCTTAAATATCATAATGTCTGATCCAATCTATTTGTTTTACATTGATTTTTC
This sequence comes from Gigantidas platifrons, assembly GCA_002080005.1. Classification (NCBI taxonomy): domain Eukaryota; kingdom Metazoa; phylum Mollusca; class Bivalvia; order Mytilida; family Modiolidae; genus Gigantidas; species Gigantidas platifrons. The sequence continues at coordinate 65,593 of MJUT01056894.1, forward strand.
GCCCTTTGTTTTTGATGTATTCGAGGTTATCATACGTTTGTAATAATTATGTTTTGAAGAATAAATATGAACGATTCATTTTATTATTATTACATAGTTTTTATATAGCGCATTTTCTAATATTAAAATTACTCAAAGCGCTATCTTACATAACTGTGGAGGGTTTAAGCCAAAAACAGAAAAATCAAGAATGAAATCCAATATTTTCAATGACATTTAAATAATTGATTTGAATATAGAAATTGGATAGGTATTAATTTCATATTTAATTGCAATACATTTGATTAATGTGTATTGTTTGATTCGTGTCGATTTCGCTCAGTCATTATAGTAATTAACATCTTTATGTTGGTTGCGAACCGCCCACATTGCATTAACCGGGTGTAGTGGGCATAATGTTCCTTTCACATTCATTTCACAAATATTAGTCTAATCGATATCCTATACACTTTCAGCAAGGACAACAAATTCAACAGGACATTACGGTATATGATTGACAAAATTTGGATTATCACGGAACAGATGACAGTCTTGTAAAAATCGGGGGAATTGATTTTACTGTCTGTGAACATTTAATGGTGATGACAGCAGATTTAACGTCTTTGAGATTTATTTAATGAACAATGCTTGAAGATCTTTCAATGATACGGTGACATAATATTTTGGAAGGAATTAAATCAAAGATTCAGAAATGACATCAGCTTCCGTGACAGAAGATTCCTACATTCTGGGTCGAAGCCAGGTAAGATTGAAATTTGTCTAAGTAAATAACATAACTAAAGTATAACAGGCAATTTAAGTGCTTCTAGTTTCATTATTACTGTCGTAGTTTATGCTTAACGATTCAAAATTGCTGTTGTGTAATCAACTGTCTATTCCAAAATATAAAGGAAAAAGTTCAGTTTATTCTTACGGGCAGCTCGGCGGCAAATATCAGTAAAATAAAATTTTAAGAGAACAGATTTCCTTTATTGAGCAGCTAGATAAAACAAAAATGACGTGATAATGTCTTCTCCTTGTCGTTCATGTCAACTAGACTGTATACAAATCCTGAGAGGCTTTACGGTGGTTGAATAAGTTTTGTTGCTGAGATGCGCGAAAATATAGATTAAATGTACATCAAAATACACAGAAAACACATTATAACATGATAGTAAAAACTGATTGCTATTAAAGGAAAAGACCAGTCAGTTGAAAAGTTGTTTTAATTCAATTCATTATAACTTGTTATTCGTAAATAACTTATTATTTAAAAAAAAAACACCTTTATTAACATTAATATACCCAATTAAAAATATGAATATTTGGAATTTCCTGTCGTAGTGTAAGCGGCCATGACACCTCTTCATGTGACGTCACGCAGTCAGATCATGTTAGTTGAATAAATAACATGTATCTGACTCTTTTCAACATCGTGCCCGTTTGGTTATGTTTTAATATCAGATCAACTGCAATACAATGTTTATAATTGTATATCGTTCTAATTTTGTTCTTAATATTCCCATCCCATGTTACATTTTCATAAAACAAAGGAGTTTATTTGTACGGTGAAAAAAAGGGGGGGTGTTCTACGTATAATTTCATGTTTTACGTGATTGGCCGTAGGTTAAATAACTGTCAGTTTTAAGTCGTTTTATGCTTACACATGTTTTTTTTCTTTTTTTGTCCCCAATGCTGTCGTACTTTCCCGTGTTTTTCGTGGTCACTGGTCGATGTGTTGACAAGGATAGTCCTGACCGGTAATTACAAAAAAAAAATTCTTCTCACATTTTCCCTTTCATTAGTGCAATACAATGCTTGACACGAAGTCATAATGATATTGTAAATATCAAAAGATAAATATACGACGTTATTTTACGATTTAGATAATTTTTAATGATAAAATTGCAACTGATACAATGCTGATATATACCGAATTTTACTACGTCACGGGCAGGATAAATCCGAGAATAGTTTATGATCACATTATAACTTTTGTCTCCTCCACATTGAAGAGTTTTGAAAAATGGCGATCCCCATTATTTGGTGCTACAGGCAACTTCAATCATCAAATTCTACCTTGCGGTATACTATTTTTAACATTCATTAACACAAATGTCTTTTATTTACTGTCATTTAAATTGGCACGCTAACTTGTTAAGACCATGGCCTTTTCCTTTAACGAATTTGGAAACAATACAAGGACTATATTGCGTCCTATATTCTCTGTGGAGAAGATATGGCGGCTTTGTTTTTTGCAACAAACATCTTCGCATTTTTTCCCTTGTAAATGACACTCCTAATGAAATTTGAAGTGACATCTCAGCAATTTTAAAATACGTTCGTAATAACCTCAAATTAAGTTATTGAATCAAAACAATCTCGTTGTGGCGTAAATTGATTATAAGGTTAATCTAATATGGAAATCCTGCATGAAACCTCTGATACAACAGTGGTGTCTTATTAAAGGTTCGATTAATACGAAACCTGCCAAGAGAAATCAAATTGAGGACAGTTATAAGAATATTTTACTGAATAGAGAAGACCTTTAATTCTGGTTCCTTTTTTGTTTGTTTGACAGCCAACAGGAAATAATCATTAATCGTATCGTTTTTACATTAAAAATACACGAACATGGTAATTTTGGGAAGCAGAACAATTTACATTGTTTGTTCATTAGAGACTTATAGAAGTTTTTACGCTTATTAAAAGGATAGTGAGTGAGTGAGTGAGTGAGGGAGGGAGGGGGTGAGTGAGTGTTGTTTAACGCCAAGTGAGCAATATTTTTCAGCTATATCGTGGCGAGACCAGCACTATATCTCAATGACATGTTGAAGATAATGATGTCCGTTCTGTACTAGACCATCATGTGTACTTGAATTTTAAAAATATATAGTTCAGGGTAGACATGGTGCTCCACATGGACACATGTTCACGATTCAGAATCATTTACTAACATTTGCTCTTTTCCTTAATGTTGCGTGACCAGCGGAGAGGCAACACATACCAATTGTATTGTCTATGTATTGATCCTACTGGGATTCGAACCCACGATCTAACACACTAGGTGAACCCGCTAACCATTATCCCGCGACCACCGATGTGGTTCTAACAACGACAGATGTAGCGGTTATTTGTTTCTATTTTAACACGTCGTTCATATGCAGACTAGGTAGCAATATAGAGTTACCACTATGCCAGAAAGAATGTGAGAGAGAAAAATAACACAGGAGTACGGCAGAAAGTGTTAAAATCACAGAATTCCCATCGTGTATTGGTATTTTGTAATTTGTTGTTTATCCTTCCCCTTTAATTTTTATATTGGTCAATGTTAAAAAACAAAACAATTAAATCAAAATCAATAACTCGCAACGACTCCCAAGTTGGGTATATTTAGAATAAAACCTATTTGTTTCTTATCAAATAATTGTTTTATCGTCTGCCATTCTGGAAATCTTTATCCGAATCATCACTGCGTTTTAATTAAATGACAACATGGATTTCATAAAATGCTTTCAAAAAGCCTCGAGCTACTTAGAATCCATATAACTACTACATCTAGATGACGTTTAATTGCATCGTTAAAGACGAGTTATTTGATCTGGTGCAAATAAAATGGAGAAAATTCAATAATACCAAAATCAGTTTGTTAAAATGTAACAATCACTACCCACTAGTGTATCTATTTAGGCTAAAATTACTTGAAATAGAGGAAAATCGATTAGGTTTGTATAGTGAAAAATGACTTAACAAGCGCTTACAAAAAATGTATAAGAACATGATTAAAACATTATGTTTTATTTTTATCAAGTCTCTTTCGATGATAAGAGAGAGACCATTTAACAGTAGGAGCCATGTTTTTTTTGTTTACGATTAGCATTTTCTGTTGCCAAGTTTTATGGAAACAAAATATTTGACCTGCAAGATACAAACAAAAATAACAAAAAAAACCAAGCAAAAACAAATAAGCTGATCATGCAGTTTACAATACTAAAATGATAAAATTGGTAAAATTTTAAGAAAAAGTACAGATTTTTCATAGGAGACTCTTGTTGGTGCGTTGCAAGGCAGAGTTTCCGACTCTATTCATTATATCATCCTTTTTTTACCATTTTGCAATCAAACCTTCCGCCCATTAGACCAACCCATTCCTAAATGCCCAGCGATTTACCTTCAGGTTTTATATTGGTTGTTAACTCCTCGTCATAAATGTAGCTAAAATACTGTTCTATTGATTTGATTTGATTTGTTTGGTGCTTAACGCCACTTTCAGCAATATTTCAGCTATGTCATGGCGACCAATTTTAGTGGTGGAAGAAGCCGGAGTGCCCTTAGAGAACCACCGACCATAGGCAAGCAACTGGTAAACTTTATCACTTGCTGTTGCAAGTCGAGTGCACCTTTTTTGTAATTTACAAAGCCGGGCGCGAACCCACGCCGTATTGGTGATAGGCTTGTATGAGTTGTTAGATCCAGTGACCTAACTCATTGAGTCACTCGGGCCCCAGGACACATATACCATTACTTCTATCGAACACAGAATAGAAAAGTAACCAAGAAAAGTATATCACTATCAAAAGCAATACAATGTAATTAATTTGAAAATAAAAACTATCGTAATTATTGAGAACCCGCATTAATTGAAATTTATCTTTGTCCGAGTGATTCGCGCCAACGAGGTTTAAATACGTAGAATTACACACACAATACAAAATCTGGTCGGGAAAAGAAAAATCTTATCTAGTAAAACACGGTCAATAAACCAAATCGTTTGTGAACGAAGAGCAATATCATATCCTCCACCAATAAAACTAACCGCCACGATATAGCTGAAATATTGTTGAAAGTGGCGTTAAGCACCATCAAACCAAACAAAACCAAACCATGTTTTTTGACTGGGAAGTCTAAAATATTATTTTTCGGAAGAGTGTCTTGTTCTGGTGATGTTGTTTTTTGTGGGTTTATTTTTTTGGGGGTGGGGGGGTTGTGTGGATATATTTCTTTTTGGAAAATTGACCACTCGCATTGGATGCCATAGAAAGAAAATGGTATGTTTTACTTGGTTGCCAATTGATACACATACTTAATGGAATGATATACTGTGACGTCAGTAGTCAACTGATATAATGAATTATTGACCTTAATAGATTCATGAGATTGGCAGCAGATTATTTATGGAAATGTGGTCAGTTTATTTTTAAAAGCAACGCACAACCCAGATGAAGTAAAGATCATAATGGTTTGTGATATGATCTCCATGTCCATTGCATGGATATGAAAAACATGTCATTAATTTATTTTCAATTCTCTGTGATTGATTGATTTTTCGTTTAACGTCATGTGAGGAGTATTTCTGTTTCAACTGTTTATTTCAAATACACTCAGCCGCAGCTAATAACTGCGTAACAGGAGCGAAATTACATACATGTTTAAATAACAACTACCGTTATGTAGGGGACAGAGCTTCTGACTGGGAGATTAGGTTGTCACAAGTAAAAGAAGGGGATATCATGGATAGAGTCAGGTAATCGTGCCTTACAACGGACCAACAACGAGTCTAATTATGTGTTCCTCATTTCGAGCTGCTCTGTATTATTGTCGTTTGGGTACAAGGAATTAAATGCACACGTGACAATCTCCACACACAAAAAAAACAAACAAAAAACAACGGAGCACTCGTTTACGTCCCGACCTAAGGCCGAGTTTTCTATTTAATTCGTCCCACATAACCAGCGAACTAGTGGTTGTATTGGACAGCCGCGAAAATATACAATTTTTATAACCCTGCGGTTTCCTGGAGGTTCTAGTTTTAATAGAGCAGTGCATTGCATTGTTGTTTACTTTGATGCGATTGTAAAAGAAAGGACCTAAACACATTTTAAACTGTCGCTCTTATTTGATATAAGATGACGCCATTATGTGTTCATGTCACTCTCTTTAACTCTCCAGTAAAATTGCAAGATAATTCATTCCATTCTTAAATAAATGTATGGAAAGTTACAGAAGTACAGACAAACCTGCCTTAAAGGACACCTCTATATGACAAATCACTGTCTGTAAAGGACACCTCTATATGACAAATCACTGTCTATAAAGGACACCTCTATATGACAAATCACTGTCTATAAAGGACACCTCTATATGACAAATCACTGGCTTTAAAATGCAGTCTCATTTTTCCTATTAATTAATAATTGAGCGATGCAAAGAATTCCTTATGACACCCCACTCCAAAATAGTATAATTACCCGCATAGAGAAGTTTCTGGAAACACTAATCCTAACCCTAACCCTAATCCATGATCAAATTAATATGCCTATTATTAAATATACAAATTTCATGGATTGTTGGGTGGGGTGCCATGAGAAACTCTTACCTAATTGGAAGATTAATTGATTGATTGTTGTTTAAGCAGTATTCAGGACGATAAAAATACAGTCAAACCTGTCCAGGAGGCCACCTCTATTAAGCAGTCACCTGTATTAAAAGGTCACCTTTTCTTGTCCTGTCATAGAAAATTTCATATGAATTGAACCTCTTTTAAGAGATCACCTGTCTTATAAGACCATTTTGTCTTTGTCCTAAAGGTGACCTCTTAATACAGGTTTGACTGTACATTAACAAGTATTATTTATTCAATTGGTATTATTTCTTTGGCAGCTCCTCCTTGTAAGCTATTGAGATGCGTGCTATGGTATCTTCCTTGTCCATCGATCAAGTCTAAACTAAAACAATGCAACACATTGGTTTTTATTGAGAAATATTGTTTTAAAAACGTTAAATACCCCATCAAGTAGACAGCCATATTGAATTTTGTAAAATTGACTTCCGGAATACTTCTCTGTTGATGCCATGCGGTGTTCCATTTCAACATCATTAGAGTTTGTGTTTCAGTTATTTTCAAAAAAACACGTAATCATAACAGATAATGAAAATGGAAAGCAAACCTTTTTGATTAAACATTTATAAAATGAAATAAACATACCGTTGACACGATATGATTAACGTTAGAAATACATAATCACATCATCCCGGGACAAGGGTCTTTTATTCTCAACAGGGGAACCCAGGGATATAGAAATAAAGGACCGACTTCTCTGATTGTGCGGCATAAATGCAATTCATGACCCTCCCTTTAAGGACGAGACTTGAATGAGTAGCTATTGTTCTGAGAATGCCACCCTCCTTCATATGGGACTAAAATTAGTATTTCACACTTAACTTTCACCTTGTAGCAGCTCCCAGTGAATAACATTTAGACAAGAGCTGTCGTTGATGGCCGTGTAACAAGTAATAAATTATCGATCCTATCTAATGGTGTCATCTTGTCCTTTTCATTAAAAAATATCCGTCTATAGTGCCAACCGTTGCTCCTGTATTACCTACACGATTTATTATTTGTAATTCTAACATGATGTCCTTCTTTCGCTTTATAGACAAAATTCTATCTGAGCGTGTTGGTTCAGTACAAATGAGACGCGTTGTCATCGTCTCATATAAAAAAGTAATGACTTGTTTTCGCTGATAAACAATTGTAGTTGAAATATTGGCTAATATGACTAACTCACTCTGATAAATGCATACACGGGGGATCCTAAACAAAACAATAATAGAGGACGAGTGGATGAGTGATTGTTGTTTAACGTCAACACGGGGGATCATAAACAAAACAATAATAGAGGACGAGTGGATGAGTGATTGTTGTTTAACGTCAACTCAGCAATTTATCATAGCAAAAGAAAAAGCTATTTTTCGAGTGAGTGAGTGAGTGAGTGAGTGAGTGAGTGAGTGAGTGAGTGAGTGAGTGAGTGTTGTTTAATGCCAATTCATCAGCTATATCATGGCGAGAACAGGTTAATTTTCAATGGGATGATGATGAGGTCCGTTTAGTACTAGACCAACACGATTTTATAGTGCTAACTCACTGAAGCAACAGTCCGCGGATAGACATGTCACCACACTCGGACACATTATCCTGCTTCCTAGCCTTTGTCTTTGTTCTTTTAGGGGCCCGGGTGGCTCAATGAGTTAGGTCGCTGGATCTAACAACTCATACAAGCCTATCACCAATAAGGCGTGGGTTCGCGCCCTGCTTTGTAAATTACAAAAAAGGGTGCACTCGACTCGCAACCGCAAGTGATAAAGTTTACCAGTTGCTTGCCCATGGTCGGTGGTTCTCTGCGGGTACTCCGGCTTCTTCCACCACTAAAACTGGTCGCCATGATATAGCTGAAATACTGTTGAAAGTGGCGTTAAGCACCAAAAATCAATCAATCAATCTTTGTTCTTTCTCCTTAATGTTGCGCGCTTAGTGGAGAAGCGACAAATATTAATTGTATATTCTTTAGTATGACCCGATCGGGGCTCCAACCAATAGAGGACGAGAAAATGTCAATATCATACTTCTATTTATAGTAAATAGAGGTAAATAAATCAATTTCCATTTTTAAATATCTCATTTAAGTGTTTCTATATATTATCATTAAATATTAAGAAATAAATTAGAATAATATTTGACCTTGTCAACTATAATAATACCGGTAATACCAATTGATTTTTAACAGATCAATACTAGTATATATCAATTCATTATTAATAAGGTATATAAATAAACATGAAGTCTTGAATAAACAAGGGAATCAGGGACGTAGCTGAGTCTAATAGGTGTGCACGCCATAATTACTTGCGACGAGATGCAAAATGGTGAGATCTGGGGCCATTTCAGGGTTTCATTTAACATAGAATCAAGCACAATTTTAATGACTTTGATAGACAATAATATCTTAAAATTGTCAAAAATCTACCCTTCATGTCTTAACAGATACGAACACTTCCATTGCTTTGTACAAGTCACTTCAAAATCACGGTTAATATGCATCAATTCAAAGGAAGATAGCCTGTCATTCTTCATAGTCGAACTAACACAAGTTTTTAAACGTCTCAGTACACTAAATGACACCTCAGCAGTCGCGCTTGCTACTGGCATGCTTAACAAAACACATAATATTGTATCCATAGAAGGATAGAGAACTAGATTTACAGAATCTAGAATGGTAAAAAGCAGGGCATATGAGAGGAGGGTTCAGTCGGTACATCGGTACGGGGCCCGGAAAGCCACGAAAGGGGCCGTGAATCTCTGAAGGACCCCATAATCTTAGTCCTTGACGTTTTATTTTGATTTTTTTCATTATTCTTTTGGTATTTTCAACTCAAATCCACAGTTTTGAGAGAAGTTTCAGCCTGTTCTCAGACCCTAAAGCAGTATTGTTCCGCCCTTCAAAATTTCTCTTGGAGGTAGATCATCATAATTCTTTTTTTTTTCACAACCTATATTAAAATGAAAAAAAAGTATCACATCGTCGGAAAAGTTCCAAAAATTCAATACAAAAATCGTAGAAATAGGCAAATTCGATATCCCTAACACACGTATATATGACCGCTCACTTTCCTGATTTAGTACAGGTATACTTCAGTAAAAAGTGACGGGGTTAAAACTAGTTGGATTATAACTTGCCATTGTCTTAAGAAATACCAATATAGCCACATCTCCTCTGAACTGTAGATCGCGAAAAAAAATCATAATATACTAGACAGGTAGCATGTGTATCGTACTTGATAAATTCGCAATTAATATTTCGAATGTACAGGGGCCGAATAATTTTAATGTAGTGATTACTTACGATGATTGTCAAATTATTAGGGGGACCTGGGTGGCTCAATGATTTAAGATCGCTGGATCTAACAACTCATACAAGCCTATCACCTATAAGGCGTGGGTTCGCGCCCGGCTTTGTAAATTACAAAAAAGGGTGCACTCGACTCGCAACCGCAAGTGATAAAGTTTATACCAGTTGCTTGCCCATGGTCGGTGGTTCTCTCCGGCTTCCTCCACCACTAAAACTGGTCGC
>MJUT01056894.1:78824-104968 GCA_002080005.1 Gigantidas platifrons
AATGGCTGAAAAGGGACAGGAATCGCGCCCTTCACTTTCCAAAACAAACGTAGAAACTATTTCATCACCCAGAGGTAATACATGGGGGGGAGGGGTTACGAGGAAACAGTATCCTTATTAGAGGTTTGGGCAGAGGATACCATTCAAAGAGACAACAGAAAATTGAATCGATTCGAGATCGAATCAGATGAGCAGTGTGAACAGTGGTTATTACCAGAAACGATTGCAATCGGTTCGAGATCGATCCAATCTGAACTCAAAGCGGTTTCAAACTGAATCGAACTAACCTAAACCGTTCGCAATCGATCTATATGTGAACACGGTCTAAGTGATAGTATGGGCCGTCGTGATCGCATAGTAGTTGGATTTACAACTACCTGTGCAATCACCGTGTGTTATCACCACAAAAGTTGTAAGTTCGAATCCCATTCATGGTGATATGTACTCGATGCAACATTATATGATTAAGTTCGTCAGTTCGTGTGACAGGTCTGTGGTTATGTAGTGGAGAATACACTGTCTGTGGTTATGTAGTGGAGAATACACTGTCTGTGGTTATGTAGTGGAGAATACACTGTCTGTAGTTATGTAGTGGAGAATACACTGTCTGTGGTTATATAGTGCAGAATACACTGTCTGTGGTTATGTAGTGCAGAATACACTGTCTGTGGTTATGTAGTGCAGAATACACTGTCTGTGGTTATGTAGTGGAGAATACACTGTCTGTGGTTATGTAGTGGAGAATACACTGTCTGTGGTTATGTAGTGGAGAATACACTGTCTGTGGTTATGTAGTGGAGAATACACTGTCTGTGGTTATGTATTGGAGAATACACTGTCTGTGGTTATGTAGTGCAGAATACACTGTCTGTGGTTATGTAGTGCAGAATACACTGTCTGTGGTTATGTAGTGCAGAATACACTGTGTGTGGTTATGTAGTGCAGAATACACTCCAAATGTAGATTCTTCAAAATAACCAACGAGACCCGCTAGGGTCGAGTTGATTATTTTAAAGAATCTACAAGTTGGAGTGTATTCTCTCACATAATACAATTCTATCTGCAACAGTGTTTTCATTTTATATTTTTACCTTTTTAATGTTCAGAAAGCTACTAAATAAGCCACAGTTAACAAAAAATAAACAACAAAATTTTATCAGCATCCGTGCTTTCGATTCTCGTTTATATTTAGATGTTTCAAGGTCTTTTAAGTGTCCCAAATGTTCACCTGTGGTCTCTCTGATTTGTTAAGTTGCGGTCGGTTCGTTGGTTGGTTTTGTATTGCGAGAATACTCGTCAGTTCTGAACATAAATTATGTCAGAACTCAAATACTTGTATCGTGTCTTGTATATATTGATCAATTGCTTTTTTTAAGCAAATTGTTGATATTTGTTTAACAAAGCTTACTATCAAGAGTTATATATACTAATTATAGAATGTATTAATGTGGTCAACTTAACCGAGTGGTAAGATGGAAGTGTTGAAAGTCAAAGTAGACTAAAAAGCCCGGCAGTGGTTCGAGACACGAAAGTCCCAAAATAAGTAAAACACGTTTTTAAGCCTAAAATAGTAAAAGGTTAAAGTTCATATATTCAAGAACAAAATAATCAACTGTTCGAACAATAGTGTGACGTCAGAGAAATGTATTATCTCCTGGTACTCCAGTTTCCTCCACCAATAAAACTTACCAGTGGCTTGCCCATGGTCGGTGGTTCTCTCCTGGTACTCCGGCATCTTCCACCACTAAAACTGGTCGCCAAGATACAGCTGAAATATTGCTGAAAGTGGCGTTAAAACACCAAAAAAAAATATCAACCAATAAAACTGACGGCCACGATATAACTGAAATATTGTCGAAAGTGGCGTTAATCACTAATGCCCTATCCCGTAATTATTGCAATTATTGGTCACTTTTCATATTTCTGAAAAGAGTAGCATTTTAATATTCTGTCATTTTTTGTCACTTCTCAAATATAAAAGTCTGTAGTCTGGATTGCAAAAAGGTAAGCTGTTTTGGCCTGTTGTCGACGTGTTTGTGATAGTAAGACTGTCCCTAGTCTGCACTTCAGTGAAAATTATTAACTAAATTAGTAACGAAACCTTAGGAACTTTCAAACAGCCACATGTTTTACTATTTGTCACGTGACATCTGTGAAAATGAACATAAAACAACATACAAAAACACATTAAAAAATTGTTTAAAAAAAATAGGATATTACTGTGACATCTTGTATAGGTCTGTTTGACTTCTATAAATCTTCAGAACAAAATTCTTAAAAATCCAGTTTTCAAATCAACAATTTTTTTTCTAGATGTTTATTAATATATGATATATACGAACTCTGACAATTAATTTCTAAATTTTGGTTCATTATTAAAAAAGTTACCCATTAGGTCTCTATGTTAATTATATTTTCTAAAGTGTAAAAATATGGATGGAGTGAGAACAAATAGTGTAATAGCCAAGCCATGAAAACAATATAATAGATATGTGCTTTCAATGAATATTTCATTGTACCATTTGACATATTACAATTAATTATCAATCGGTTACTCATTAACTGCCCATAGATGACAGTCAATTGTTATTATGTACTTTGATATTTAATTGTCCTATGTCACATGGTATAATCTGTTATTTGTACTCACTCCTTCCAGATTTTTACACTTTAGTCAATATGATTAACATGGAGACCTAATGGGTAACTTTTTTAATAATAGACCAAAAATTTTGAAATTAATTGTCAAAGTTCGTATATATCATATATTAACAAACATCTAGAAAAAAAAATGTTGATTTGAAAACTATTTTTAATAAAAAAAAATTGAAGATTTATAGAAGTCAAATGGACTATAACACAATTTCATTATTTAGATACAGATTAACACATCAAAGAATTATAATACAATAAAATGTTGGAGGAACACAGCTGTTACTTCTCATTCTCCTACTAGGTCCACACCGATGAGTATAAATCACATTTCTAAGGTGAAAATGGTTACAAGCCTCCAAATGACCAAAACTCTTTATTTTTCCAAATTCAGTGCATGATCCTGAATTCACAACATTGGTTCAAGAGTTTGTAAGAATTGTTGGCTACAAAGAATTATAATGGATAGCTTAAACAATAGTTGTCCATGTTTTATGAACATTTAAAACCCAAGGCGAAATATTGTTGAAGTGGTGTTAAACACCATAACCTTAACTCTTGCATGGGAGGGGAATTTTCTTTTACTTTCATTTTATTGCAACCAAAATTTTACTTTTGTGGCAGCATTCTGCTCATTTCCTCACATTTTTTTCCACAATGGTAGTACACTCTTTTTACAACTCTATTATGGTTCTTCAATAGCTGGACAACACGAAACCAGTCTCACATGGTATTCTATAAAACATTGAAGACTATGGTTTATAGGAATTAGAGCTTTAAAATCAAGATTTCTGATTGGTCGAGGATAAGTGACTACAGTGTATGTTATAATAAGTAATAAAACAGAAATTACTTGAGGGTTCGTCACTAGCTCACACAATTGTCTTTGTTTCTCTGTGTGGGGGGGGGGGGCTAGGGGTGCGATGTTTAACGCCACTTTCAACAACATATAGTGTAATTGGTGGAAGAAATCGGAGTACCCGGAAAAAAAACCCCACTGATCTCCCCCTAGTCACTCTAAACTTTATCACATAATGTTGTATCGAGTAAACATCTACATGAGCGGGATTCGAACTCACAACGTACTGTGTTGGATATCTAGCAAGATCCCATAAGGGATCACGTTCAGATTACCTTTAGTTGTCCAATCATGCAGCCGCTCTGCTAATCTTGAAAGTATAACTGAAATGATTCAACCATTACAATTCACTTTAATCAATTAACATGTAAGGAACGAACTTACAGTGTCCATAAGAAAAGCAGTATGCTAAAAACATTCTGACGTTGAACCCATTAATAGTAGCGGTTTGAAGTGAGGAAAAATTTCTTCGATTTTAAACAATTAATTCAACACTTCAGTATGTGACAGACTGTATAGCAGTGTTGATTAATGGATATTATGTACAATTTTACGAGATTAATGCTTATTTAATAGAGAAAAACTGTTTTAACTGTCTGACATTCTGAGATAATCAAAGACACATACTCTGTCCTTGACGATAACGTCACTCAATTGGTCAGCTCTAATTTTATTTAATATATTACCTGAACTTGACCCGTTATGAGATGTTAGATCTTATCACATATTTATTGAAATAACGCCGCATTTGCATGTATAATAAAAGCATAATTTGCTGCGTGTTATTTGCCTCCGGGGCAATAACATTTTACGAGGGCAATAACATGTTATCTGCCCTGGCAAAATATGTGATCAATAGATTAATACAAGGCCTTTTTCATATTGCCCTTGTCATCAGCCCTCGATTGATATCGTCCCTCGAGCTAAATCCCTCGGGGCCAATATCAAGGTCTCGTGCTGATAACAAGGGTAATATGGAAAAGGCCATGTATTAATCTATAAATATCTCAGCTATCTGTGTTCTAGACGCTATATTGAATTGTTTGTGCAGTTTACTGATTATCCGTGTGTTATGCGTTGTATAGACTTATTTGTAGACCTTCGATTACAGGGTTATCCTTGTGTTAGCCGTTGTATAGACTTATTTGTAGACCTTCGATTACAGGGTTATCCTTGTGTTAGCCGTTGTATAGACTTATTTGTAGACCTTCGATTACAGGGTTATCTTTGTGTTAAGCGTTCTATAGAATTATTCCCGTCCAATGTTCACGTTTATTTTCCAATGTATCATTAGCTGCGTTCAAGGTTCTCCCAGTTATCACCTATGGTAAAATAAATTACCATTTGGTAAAAAATGGTAGCAAATGGTATATTTTGTATACCAATGTCTACAATTTGTCCTCTCGAAAATTAAATGTAGGTCACTAAACTTGCCGCCAAATCTAGACCTTGGGCAAGATTGGTAAGCATCGAACACGTGACTTCAAACTTCAAAACAAAATGGCCGGACAATCACAAGAAGAGAAAGCATGGATTTTAGAAGATTTTACAATAAATCAGAGTCAATAATTTTAGAGGATATTGAATAAATCAGAGTCAGAGTGTGTGCCTTGTGATTAAATTAAATTATTATTATTTATATACAAATGTACATGCTGACATCTAGAGCTGTAAGGTTTCCCCCAGATAAATGCATGTGATATGAAATAACAAAGAATGCATACTTTAGGGTTCTTGGCAAGCGATACTGGACCCTATAACAAATTAATTTAAGATTATTTTGCTTCTTTTGAATGAAATTACATAGAAAAAGTGCATATGCATTACATGGACATTTTGCTTAGAGATATATAGAATCTAACACCGGCAAAAGTGCAAGACAGGGAAATCTCCGACACCCGAGGGTAAGATTACAATTGAAATCTTACCCGAGGGTGTCGGAGATTTCCCTGTCTTGCACTTTTTGCCGGTGTTTGATTTTATTTCTCACTTTTATCAGCTGTTACCTAATTGTTTTGTTTACATTCCCGATCGAGCGTTTTCCCGCAAATTTTGTTTCCATTGCTGAAGTAAATATTCAATTTATTCATATGCATCCGTGTCTTGGCAGTATTATATGATAAATGTAACTCAACACTACACCTGTGGCTGTGAAAAAATATTTGAATTTGGTCAAAGGGAGGTACGTTAGTTACTAACAAGGGAGAGCACTCTATTATTTACTCAAAGTAAACAAACATTGACTTGAAAGTCATACACCGTGAAACATGAAAGGTGCACGATAGTTAAATTATTAGCTAGCAGAATAGTATACATACATTAATATAAAAATACTTATGTAATAGAATCGTGGTTTTATTGGTGAAGCATGGAGAACTGGGGGCAGTTGACATAAACTGTACAGCATGTATTTGCCGGTAAAACGCACGTGATTTTTTTGTCTTGCACTAGTGCAAGATAAGACAATCTCACATCGCTAAAAATAGGAACGGGTCTGTCTCAAATGTGAGAAAACACTAACCTATATACCACAAGTAAATAAGTACAGCGTTCGTATGATATATAGTGTTGGATCAGTTGGTTTTCTAAATGCTGCGCAATTTGCAATTCTCGTACAAAGGTTTTCAAATGTTTCTCTTGACAATCTGAAATGACTTCGAAATTCGTCGGGCATACCAGTATATCTAGGTATGAAATCTTGATGGCATCTTTTAACTCTTGCTATTTCACGCCTCTAGTATAGAAGGATAGGTATAATTATTGATGCGGTAATGCAGTGTTCAGCAACCAAATCATGTTGTTATTGGTTCTGTGTTTGTATTCTAGAACAGATTGCTCTAATAAGTATATTTTATAACAACCATGATCAAAAACAAAGGGATGTCAATAGCAGCATTTTGAAACCATATGTCTCCCAATGGTTACCACCGGCAAATTCGCTAACATTTATTACCAATATCCGTTCAATGTTTTGTTGCAAATAAATGCTGCAAATGGTTGCCTTTGGTGACTGATAGGTACCAAAGGTAACCAGTTGTAGCCAATGGTCGGTTTCAGTTTACCAATGGTAAAACCTTGAACACAGCTATTGATATGATAAGCGAGTCCCCCATACGATCCACTGGACTTACCTTACAGTTGCAAAGCATAACTTTATACCTTTATTTCAGACCCAGTCAACATTCTCGGAGACTAGTAGCATAGGAGACACGAAACAGCTCGTGACAGACGATGGTGAAAAGGACGACAAATCACGGAGTAGTCTACCTATGACTAGCTTCAACATGGTCAATTCTATTGTAGGATCAGGGGTGATAGGTAAGTCACATTGGGATAAGTTTATATAAAAATTATCGGTTATAGGAAGCTCAACTTCAACTCTAGGTCAAAGGTGATAGGTATAGTACATGTAGTTGGATTTACAGCTACCTATGCAATCAGTCTATCACCAATAAAAGTGTGAGTTCGAATCCCGCTCATGGCGAGATCTACTCGATACTACATTATGTGATAAAGTCTGTCGGTGGTATTCTCAGTGTACTCCGGTTTCCTCCACCAATAAAACTGACCGCCACAATATAACTGAAATATTGTTGAAAGTGCCGTTAAACACCAAAACCCTAATCTAAACCTCAATGGTGATAGCAGGTCAAATATAGCAAATTTACTAAGATCAATGTTAGTAGTATTCATCAAAGTTGTTGTTTATTTGATTGCTCGTCTCAAGGTCTATGTGAGTCTAAGAAGCTATTGATTGCTTGACTGTCGAATGAGCGTTTACAGCCAAGTGAGCGTCAAAAGTAAAAAGAGCGTTTAAATCAAGTGAACAATATTTCAACTATATTCAAGGGAGTTATGGTGTTTTTCGCCACTTTTACCTTATTTTAGCCATGTTCATTGACGAGACCAAGTTTACAAAGAATAAATAAAAACAAAATGGTATGCCTACTAAATATTAGTAGCTATATATAGGACGTTTTTGTAATTACCATGACATGAAGGGGAGCTAGAGGATAGGGTCGAACTATTTTGTTTTTCAACACTATACTAATAACCTCTTATAACAAGACGCTGCTCGCTTTATTTGTTTGAAAGTAACGTGGCGTTCAACATTTAGTTAGTCTGATGCTGTTGTTGAGGGCGACAAGATAATTTGACTGGAGTTATGCAACCAGTGGAGTCTCCTTTCGGTTTGGCATGGCGGTACCATGCAGTCAGCTACATTTATTTCCCGGTGTTCGCTAGAGGGTATCGTCCAATATAGACATTAATTAAGTTCGGTGTGATATTTATTTTTGCTCATCTATAGTCTAATTGAATATGAGGCTTAGAAATATTGGTGGCTATAATTGTGGGGAACTAGGAATGTGGAGGACTAGTAGTGTGGTGGCCTGGGATGTGGAGGAATATGAGTGGCTGATGATAGGAATGTTGGAGCTTAGTTGGAGTCTAGTATCATGGGAGACTATGAGTGAATCAGCTACACATGTGGGAGATCCATGATAGTAGATGGCACGAGTGTTGGAGGCTACGAGTGTGGAAGACAGTGTTGGAGGCTATAATAGTAGGGTAGGAGTGTTGGGTACTCTGAGGTTGGGGGCTAGTAATATGGGATTAGTAGTGTTGGAGGCTAAGAGTGTGAAGATAAGTAATGTAGGGGTTGCTAGTGTAGGAAGCCAGATCTATTCAGGTAAGGGGTGTGGGATGCTATGGATCACGAAAATAACGTCCCCGCATTATCTAAGAATGCGTGACAAGTGCAGAATGATGAGAGACCAATCAATAGATATATTTGTAATTAGAGACGGTATATATGTTCTTTGATATATATTATGTACAAATTCATGTCCAATCAATAATGCTGATGTTCTTCTTAAGTCACATAATACCCTTTTGTTACACGAAAAACGAAGACGACATCAAAAGATTCTGAGAGATCAAAGAACAATGTCATTCTTGAGACATGTTTGATGATCAGGTCTTTTTGACATAGAATCAATGAGAGGAGTTTCGAAACGACCATACATGTAGAGTATAATATTAGTGTGAGGTATACACTCTTCTGTGATGAAGTTTGTCAGTGACGATCGGCTGGTCAGTGGCTTTATCCAGTTCCTTCCACCAATAAAACTGACAACCATTGTATAATCGAAATATTGTTGAATGTGGTGTTGAGCATCATATAGTAAAACCGTATATATTTTATGTAGTGCGCATGGCGCATTTCTAGAATAACCTTCAAGATCAGTGTAAGAAAAATATATTGTGACTCCGCCCCCCCCCCTTTCCACACTCCCTTTTCCGTCGTTTAAAGACGGTCAGTGCCAAATTTCTGCTCAGTTTAACAGTTAACAATGGTTTATTTCTAGTCAACGCTCCATTGTGTTTACATTGTTGATGTTCTATCAATCTGTACTGTCATTTCATTTGACGTTCAGTTATTGCAGTCAATACACTTAATGGCAACAGTTATTTCCTATAACACAAGGCTGTATTACCGACTCCGGAAATTGAATGGAACTTATTTAGAACGACCATCAATGATAAATGCAATCACTATTAGTTCTGTTATTTATTAAAGCAAACAATTTGTGTTCAAAGAACCTAGAGCAAATGTTTTATAAAGCGTTTAGATTTATATTTCCGATGTGATTTCGAGTATAAAAGAATAGATACAATTAAGCCGTGTTAAGTTTCCAGTGTATATGGTACATATACTTGAGAATTGTAGCTATGTTCTTGTCACAAACTGCTTTAGTTTATATGACAATAAAGTTTATATTTTCATAATATAAAAAAATATCCATTAAAGTATAGAAATGTCAGGGTTGAAAAGGTGCTTATTGAATTAAATGTGACTTGGACAGAAGGGCAAGAAAGTGCAAATCTTATTGCAAGTTTTTTTTAGGTGGGTTCATAGTATCAGGGACAAATCTTCAATATGTATGCAAAGATTCTGCGAAATTTTGAATATTCTGAATCGAAACCTGTGGTTGAAGTTGATAACACCATACAGTGAACCCTATCTAATCGGACACGCTTGGGGCCGTCATGGTCGTGATCGTGTGGTAGTTGGATTTACAACTACATATGCAATCAGTGCCTATCACCACTGAAGTTGTGATTTCGAATCCCACTGATGGCGAGGTGTAGTCGATACAACATTATGTGATAAAGTTTGTCAGTGACTTGCAACAGTTCGGTGGTTTTCTTCGGGTCTTCCGATTACCCCACCACTAAAACTGACCACCACGATATAACTGAAATATTGTTGAAAGTGGCGTTAAGCACCATAACTCTACCTCTTCTCCCTCAATATATGGAAACATTCTGCAAAATTAAAAATATTCTGAATTGAAAACTAAGGATGAAATTGATTACACCATAACAGGGAACCTGTCTAATCTGACACCCTTTGAACCAATATTTTTTGTCCTGAATAGAAAGGTGTTCGGTTTACACAGGTAAGATATGCAGATCTATCAGACATAGTTATATTTGATTAACAATCGATTATGTTGTACTCAGGGTTCGGTTTAAACAAATAGCAATTAGTTTTATTGGTTTTTTTACTGTTATAAATCATTCCGTACTTTCATTAACATGGTATCGTTTTTCATATAAAAACAGACTGTAACAGATGTACAACATATAAGATTTAAAACCTGATATACCTCTACTACTGTACTCTATCACCTGACATACCTATACTACTGTACTCTATAATTTCAATGTCACCTTGATGTATTACTCATATATCAAGATCAGTGTTACATTAACCCGTCCAGTAGATGGAACAATATGTTTTAACGTTCTATCCGGTAAACATAAAGATTCTAGGATATTTGAAGGACCATCTATCATCGGTCACGCCATCTTACAAAGATGGCCGACATCACAGCCAAGGGAACTACCTTTTAAGCTTATTTAAATTTCTGTCGGCAAATTTAGTTTTAAAAATAATCTTGACATGACAAATGAAAAAGGTAAATAATTTGTCCATGCACTTTTCAAAAGAATTTTAAGTTTAAAAAATTGAGGAAAATTAAAGATTTTTTCAAGTCCAAAACAATAGACTAATTTTTAGCTCACCTGGCCAAAGGCCAACTGCGATTTTGCCATCACTTGGTGTCCGTCAGTCGTACGTCGTAAACTTTCACATTTAAATTTTCTTCTCTGAAACCATTGAACGAAATTAAACCAAACTTAACAGGGATGGTCCTTTGGCCCTCCATTCAAGGTGGCTGTTGTTACTGAAAATATAAATTTCTGTAGTTGTTCATTGCTGCTTTATTATAAATCAAAATGAGCTCACATTTTAACTGTAGCTACACGATAATGAGTAGTTTAACATATATTCCCGAGTTTTCTGTGAAATTTTTGTTTCAACCGATTTATACCGATTATGCAAATTAGACATATTTTGATAAAAGATCACATTTAGATCTTCTACTATGAAACTGCTGAACCAAATTAGATAAAATTTGGCTGAGATTGTCCTTATGCGGCCCCCTTTCAATACTATGCCCGACATTCCCATCCTACATGCAAAATGGATGATGTTACTAAAAATAAAATTTCTTCAATTGTCCATTGCTGCTTTATTATGAAGCCAGATTAGAACAAATGTTCATAGAAGCTACTTGGCAATGATTAGTTTAACATATATTGCGGGTATTTTTGTGAAATATTTCGTTAAACTGATTTATCAGGCATAGCTTGTTACAAACAAGCTAAACCAAATTTGGCTTGTATGGTGCTTGTGTGGTCTCCTTTTAAAATTATGTTTGACAGCACCGCCCTCCATTCAAAATGGCGGCTGTTACTAAATTTCTTTACTTATCTATTGTTGCTTTATTATAAGTTAAAATGAGCTCAAAGAGCAGCTACATGACAATAAGTAGTTTAACATATATTTCGAGGTTTTCTATGAAAGTTTTCTTTCAACCGATTTATACCGAAACCAAACCACAGTCCTCAAGCCAACATACTATATTCAACATTTTCAAATGTATAATCCGGATATTCGCCAACATTCTGATTTTTATTTTTTTTTATTTTTTTATTTTTTTGTAGATGCGTATATTATAGTTTTAAATTATTAGATACATGCAAGTCTATAATTATTTTTTTCCGACAGTGTTACATAATTATCGACCACTCGAAGAAGGTCGAAAGTGTATAACGTCTAGTCACAAATGATGTATTATTGTTATATGTTAATTCAGCTTCGCTCCTCCTCGTCACGAAATATGAAGCTATATTGTTTCCTTCTTCTTCTGTGTATTTGCAACAAAGTCACTAATTACTCTATACGTATTGATTTTATTGATAATTAAACATAAATTCTTTGATCTAATCGGAAAGATAAAAGATAAAGGGAGAGCATCGGAGGTCAGGGTCAAGAAATAGGACCTTTAATTATTTTTTTTTTTTATCTGAAAAGAAAACCGAAACCATGCAGCTCGTATTGTATAGATAAGTTTATTATGATTAAGAAAAAAATACTCTACAACTATTAATTATTTGGTTTTCCAACCTTTCGATTTTGAGTGTACCTGATGAATGTTATTCCAGAAACGTGTCGTGCGCACAAAATGTGATTTAGATACGTTTTTCTTGTTAAAGAGATATTTCATTTTTGTCATTTTTATTCTCTTTTGGAAGGATTTCACTTATTTTAATAATTGATAATTATGTAGTCAAAAAGAGTACAGTTACTTTCACAAAACTTCTGAAAGTTGCATAATTCATTAATAAGTAAACAGGTTGAAAACCCTTTTATGATTCAACTGAACATTTTCAACAAATGGAGTAGATTTTTGTACACTATCCCTGGATTTACACGTGTCCAGGTCCCTGAGTTCACTTGACTTTCGGAACCGTTTCAAAATTTAACCAGGGGTCGTCGTTATCGTATGGTAGTTGGATTTACAACTACCTAAGCAATCAGTGCCTATCACCACTAATATTGTGAGTTCGAATCCCGCTCAGGTGAGGTGTGCTCGATATAACATTATGTGATAAAGTCTGTCAGTAACTTGGGACAGGTCGGTGATTTTCTCCGGGTACTTCGGTTTCCTCCACCAATAAAACTGACTACCACTATATAACTAAAATATTGTTTAAAGTGGCGTTAAACACCATAACCCTAACTAGAATTTAATCGAACAAATCGTGGAAACAGACAAAATCGATACCCATAACACACATTATGTACATAACCGCCCTGAATTTGTACAAGCACTTCAATAAAAAGTGGCGGAGTTGGACAAGATTTATGGCCACGGGTAAAATGAAAACCGCTCATATATTATAAACCCTTAACAAATGAGGATGACATCGACATATATTATAAACTCCTAACAAATGAGGATGACATCGACATATATTATAAACCCCTAACAAATGAGGATGACATCGACATATATTATAAACCCCTAACAAATGAGGATGACATCGACATATATTATATACCCCTAACAAATGAGGATGATATCGACTTTGATTTATGTTGCGTGATCATCCCCTATTTAAAACAAATTTTAATTATCAGTTCATCTTGACTCTAAATTGAAATAGAAACCAATATGTAGCGTGCTATCTTCCTTATACCATGATTTAATGTATTTAAGCGTGTTCGTTTTCCTCTCGTATCTTTACCCGTTAATGTTTCCAGTTCTTAGAAAACTCGTAACGTCGGTTAAATTGTGTTTTATTAGATACAGCGAGACTAAACTAATCCAAGAGGATCTCTGTTAATGACAAGTCTGCAATATCTTTAGAATAATGTTATCCCACAGAGAGTTCATGTCATTTTCACGATAAATATTGCATCAATAGAATACATTTATCGCTTAATTTTCGCGGTAACTACAGTCGATAGCATCAGAAAACTGGACATTGTCATATGAAAATGGACATATAGCAATCACTCAAATCCATTGGCAACACGTGTCTAAACAGTGATTAAAGGCTACTTGGACGAGTCTATGTTTATGTTTGATTTATTATCAGGAAATAAAGTAGATTTATGGGGCAACAATAACTTTTAAAGGAGGGGGCTAACAACGCTTTTCACTCGAAATGAAAATCACATTACCTTCTTTTAGACATGAATTTTCTTTAAAATTTTACAATATTTTGTTCAAGTAAAATCATAGTCTCCCTCTAGGTTTGATGATCGTTCTCATACGTCACCAGTTCAGTAGAGATACGTCGTGGTCGTGATTGCATGGTAGTTGAATTTACAACTATTTATGTAATGTTGTGAGTTCGAATCCCGTTCATGGCGAGATGTACTCGATACAACATTATGTGATAAAGTTTGTCAGTGACTTGAGACAGGTCGATGGTTTTCTCCGGGTACTCTGTTTTCCTCCACCAATAAAACTGACCGCCAAGATATAACTGAAATATTGTTGAAAGTGGCGTTAAACAGCATAACCCTAATCTAACCTTTAATGGTAATAGCAGGTATGACAAATTTAATAAGATCAGTATAGTATTCATCAACTTTGTTGTGTATTGCATTGCTCGTCTCGGTCTACGTGAGTGTTAGGAGCTATCGATTGCTATACCAGTTCAGATTTTCAGGGTAGACTCTGTTATTATTATTATTTATTTTTTAGGGCCCGAGTGGCTCAATGAGTTAGGTAGTTGTAGGGCCTGTGTGGCTCAATGAGTTAGGTAGTTGGATTACCCAACAACTCATACAAGCCTATCACCAATACGGCGTGGGTTCGCGCCTAGTTTTGTAAATTACAAAACAGGGTGCACTCGACTTACAGCCGCAAAGTGATAAAGCTCACAGGTTGCTTGCCCATGGTCGGTGGTTCTCTCCAGTACTCCGGCTTCTTCCACCACTAAAACTGGTCGCCATGATATAGCTGAAATATTGCTGAAAGTGGCATTAAACACAATAAATCGAATATATCATTATTATTATTTATTCTTTGACCTCATCTTTGGTATCGAAATGTGTATCTTTGAATTATAATTGAATATATCAAAGTTTCGTGAATTTGTGTCTATTAAAAAGATGTTGACAATTTTCAAATAGTCAGCTCATCTGGCCAAAGGCCGTGTATGGTCGTCTGCCATCGGATGTCGTCCCTCGCTGTGTGTCGTTTTTAGATCTACACAGTTAAAACTTTTTTCTCTAGCTGCTTGGCCATGATTGTCCTTGTTAAGCACACTTTCAGAAAACACAGGTCCAACTTCATCTAAGATGGCAACCTTTTAAGGGATATTAAAGCTCTTTAAAAGGTTATTTTCTAGGTGGAAAAAGTCATGCACCTGTACATGTATCATAGGAAGAGTTTGAAGATACCAAAGGGGTAATCAGAATCGAAGAAAGACAGAAAGCACAATGGCCAAAAGATACCAAAGGGGTAATCAGAATCGAAGAAAGACAGAAAACACAATGGCCAAAAGGACAAATAACGATCTACAGAACACTACACAGAAAACTAAAGATCGAGCAACATGAATCCCATTAAAAAACGGGGATGAACTCGGGTGCTCCAGGCGGTACCTGCTTCACTAGGGGCACCCATCGTGTTTCGTATTAATCATGTTTGTTACGATTGGAATCAAAAGAAAATCAACAAAAAACCACATGGTCAGAACAATTTCAAAATCCAATCAGAAAATCGTATAACATGCAAAATCAATATCCATAATAAATATGCATGAACTCTCTATTTCATGGTTTGGTGCAAGCAAAATAAAAAAAAACTCGACGTGGTTACACTATGACCCCAAATATATTATAATAATTATAATTGTTGAAATTGACAATGTTATTAATTCGTTTCATGTTTATTACAGGTATTCCATACGCATTTAAGCAGTCTGGTTTCATCCTGGGAACTTTATTGTTAGTAATAGTCGGAGTGATAACAGGTTTGTTTTCATATATATTAGTACCTTCCTATATCGACATTTCGAACTCGAAGCACATTTTTATAGTCTCACTCCAGTTTTATTTTCTAGTTTGAATTAACAAAATTTTTTCTTTGCTTTGTTTAACCTTCAAATTTGTATTGTCAGTTAACTCGAATAGTCTCACTTCAGTTTTTTTTTCCTAGTTTTTTCTAGTTTTGAATTGACAACGTTTTATCTTTACTATGTTTTACTTACAAACTTGTACTGTCGGCTAACTGGAATACTCACCCAATTCGAAGTAAAATAGTCGGTCTGTCCGATTCTACACAACACAATTTGACACAATATAATATATATATATATAGATAATAACAATTTACCCAGCAATTGTGTGAATTTGAGTATTAATAAAGGGGTCAAATAAACTTCAGTGTTATTTGGTCATGGATCTAATAAACCATTTCTGGTACCTGATTCATGTAGAGCGACAGAAAGAAACAGTAACAATATAAGCCTTTGGGTCACAAATCATACTCAAATGATACCATCAGTTAGAACGAGGCTTGTTTCAGCTATTTCCAGACAATTTGTCAGGTGTTTTGGACTTTTTGATATTGCAGAATAAACACACTATACATACATTGTCGTTTTAAATATAAAATTAGTTTGCACTCACCAAAGGCTCGCTTTTTACCTGTTTTTAAAGCTGGTTCAAATAAATTATATATTTTTCGACATTGTATGTATATTGTATACAGACTGGCCCACCAACAACAGTCAATCGCATATGTGGCGTATTTGTTAGCGTGCACACCTCGAATGCAGTATGTCGTGGGATCGAACCCGGTCGCGTCAAACCAAAGACAATTAAATTGGTATTTGCTGCTTCTCTGTTGAACACACAGCATTTTAGGAGTAAGAAAAAGACGGGTTGGCCACGGAAGCAGGATAATATGTCCGAGTGGAGTAACTTGCTAACGGGTAGACTGCTGTGTCCGTGAGCTAGCACTGTAAAGACCAAGCTGAGCCTGTTGGTCTAGTACAAAGCGGACATAATCTCATAGAGATGTATAACTTGTTCACGTCATGGAATAGATGAAAAAAGTCATGTTGCTTTAAACAACAAGCAATCACTCACCCAATAGTATTCACAATATAGAGTACAACTAAACATTTATCACAACGGCAAAATAAAGACGCCCTGTCTGTAGTTCAAATGACTGTTTAAATAAAGAAACTTGCTCTTCATTCAAATTGAAAAAAGAAGAGTTTATATTAGATGTTCTAATATCATGTTTCAGTAAAAAGAGTTTATATTAGATGTTCTAATATCATGTTTCAGTAAAAAGAGTTTATATTAGATGTTCTAATATCATGTTTCAGTAAAAAGAGTTTATATTAGATGTTCTAATATCATGTTTCAGTAAAAAGAGTTTATATTAGATGTTCTAATATCGTGTTTCAGTAAGAAGAGTTTATATTAGATGTTCTAATATCGTGTTTCAATATTTGTATTGTTTTCAAAAAACAGGATTTTCATTAATAGTGTATTAGAAATCTATTAATTATTAATTGTTCATTATTTTTATAGTGTATTAAAACAGTGCTGTTTACAAATGAATATTTAAACTTTGTAAAGACATGTTCGTGTTCCATGTTTGAATAATTAAGATAAAAATCTTTAAGCCAGATCGATTTTAATACTCTTTAGCTTCAATTCCCGCTTATGATGAGGTGTACTCGATACAACATTATGTGATTAAATTTGTCAGTGACTTGCGGCAGGTCGGTGGTTTCTGCGGGGTACTCCGGTTTCCTCTACTATCAGTTAAACTAACCGCCACGGTATAGCTAAGATATGGTTGAAAGTGGCATTAAACATCATAATCCTAACCCAATAACTTTGAAAATATACGTCGTGACTTTGAATCCATGTTTTTTTCGACGTTGGAATAACGTTATATGCCTGCTGTACCATGTCTCGTCTACAATCACGATAAATGTCTCGACTTCAATCACGATAAATGTCTCGACTTGCTATTAGCATATTGCTGTTTCAACTTACTACAAGCGAAAGATGTCTTGACTTGTCTCGTCTTTCGACACTATAAATGTCTCGACTTACTGTTAGCAATTGCTACGTCACTTTATTACAAGCGAAAGATGTCCTGACTTGTCTCGTCTTCCATCACGGTAAATGTCTCGACTTACTATTATCATATTGCTGTGTCACTTTACTACAAGCGAAAAATATCTTGACTTGTCTCGTCTTCCGACACTATAAATGTTTCGACTTGATATTAGCAATTGCTGTGTCAATTTACTACAAGAGAAAAGATGTTTTGACTTAAGCTTTGCACAATGGATTAAAATTCCTACGATATTTTCTAATATCACAAAATGCAAAAATTTCTATAACAGATAAAATACAGTTACTTATTGATTTCCTGATGTCACATGGGAAATTTTAGTTGATTGTTAAACAGTAGAAATTTTATCGTCTGTCTATGAGAACTCATTCATCATAAATATTGATATTAATACAGAGGAATAACGCGGAAGAAAATTATATTGACGTTAGAATATATAAACACCGTCCTGTCTCCAAAAGGAGGCTTAGAAGTACATATTTAAGTTGAGTATTAATGAAAATCCGCGAGACTATATACATACAATCCGGACCTTGACACAATGAGTGAGTGAGTGATTGTTGTTTAACGACAATTCATCAATTTGTTTAGCAATACATCATGGCGCTAATAAGTTAATTTTCAATGAAATGATGACGAGATCCGCTTTGTACTAGACCAACACACTGAGTTGGATTTTTACAGTGCTAGCTCGTTGAGACAACAGTCCACCCGGACGCCATTACTTTGAGAGCTAACCAGTCTTTACTCTTTCTCCTTAGTAGTGTGTGCTTAGCGAAGAAGGAACAAATATCAATTGTGTAGTCTTTGGTTTTATCCGATCAGGGCTCGAACCCACGATGTACCAAACTAAAGGCGAGCACACTAATCATTACTACACCGATGCGGTTTTACACTGAGCAGACGAGGAACATTTTATTCATAAATATGATGATATTGACCTGGAATTTAGCATGTAGAAATCGTGTCAATCATATATGGATTAATTACATGTTGACTTATTATAATATTTCTAGATAAATACATGTCAATGATATTTTGAATTCATACAATTGTTCACATTTATCTGTTACAGAAATTTGATCGGTCTAAGTTTGCAAAATAATTCGTTATGGAAAGCAACACGAGTATTTTTTATCATTTGAAATATCTGATAAATGCACTGTTTTCGCTATAAAAGGGTTTTTATTTTCAATATTTAGCATTGAAGTCATGCACATTGCGCTATTGTGTGTTTGTCTGAGACGTGGAATGTAAATTGTGACCACTGTTTAACATTCATTGCTATCTCTGGATAACTGGTATTTCTATCTCTATGAAATGCACATTACTTCCTTTGTATAACAACCATGTCTGTCTGGATAATGTGTGAAAATTGGAAAAAATATTATTTGTACGCGTAAAATCGGGATTTTTCACACGAAATACCCCAACAATTTTCGCGCCTCGCTTCGTTCGCTGCGATTTTTTTAAGTACGCCCCCCTAACTTGAAATCTTGGATCCGCGCTTGCTCTACTGCCTGTGTATAATGTACAACAATTGTAGATTTCTTTCTAACCGTTTTTTTTTCACGATGTCAATCTGTCAAAGGATCAAGTATTTATTGTCTTCACTAATCACATCATTATTGACATATCTCGTGGTTCATTTCATATAAATCAGATCAAAGTATCGATATAGACTTTTTATATTATGTTGGAAAGAGAAATGCATTCCTCTGTAGTATGGTTTTTATGTTTGACTTAATCTCCATGTCATATTGATTGTACAGTAAGGGAATCATGTCCCGTTATTGAATACCATATTTTACGAGTGTTCCATTCCTATTATATTTCTTTTGCAAATGGTGGCATGCCAATAAAGAATATTATCAATAAAGGTCAATATGATTGGTCAAGGTTAATGAGGTTCGTGTTACTTGATTTTTAGTTGTATGTGTAGTGTTTTGTAGGTCGTTGTTTGTCCTTTCGTACTTTTTCTTTTGGCCATTGTGTTGTCTGTTCTTCTTCGATTTACGGATTCTGATTACCCCTTTGGTATCTTTAAACTCTTCTTAAATATGCATTAACCAATGGGAACACCTGGTTGACTTAGTACCAAAAATCTAGTCATGTGATTGAGTGGTCTAGGGTGTTGGATTTGATTTTTGATTTATGGTGTTTTAACGCCACTTTCATATTTCAGTTATATCATGGCGACCTGTTTTAGTGGTGGAAGAAACCGGAGTACCCGGAGATAACCACCGACCATGGGCAAGCAACTGGTAAACTTTATCACTTGCGGTTGTGAGTCGAGTGCACTCTTTTTGTAATTTACAAAGTCGGGCGCGAACCCACGCCACATTGGTGATAGGCTTGTATGAGTTGTTAGGTAATCCAACTACCTAACTCATTGCGCCACACAGGCCCTACAACTACCTAACTCATTGAGCAACCCAGGCCCTACAACTACCTAACTCACTGAGCAACCCAGGCCCTACAACTACCTAACTCATTGAACAACCCAGGCCCTACAACTACCTAACTCACTGAGCAACCCAGGCCCTACAACTACCTAACTCATTGAGCAACCCAGGCCCTACAACTGCCTAACTCATTGAGCAACCCAGGCCCTACAACTACCTAACTCATTGAGACACACAGGCCCTACAACTACCTAACTCATTGAGCAACCCAGGCCCTACAACTACCTAACTCATTGAGCATCCCAGGCCCTACAACTACCTAACTCATTGAGCAACCCAGGCCCTACAACTACCTAACTCATTGAGACACCCGGGCCCTACAACTACCTAACTCATTGAGACACCCAGGCCCTACAACTACCTAACTCATTGAGCCATCCGGGCCCTACAACTACCTAACTCATTGAGACACCCGAGCCCTTCAACTACCTAACTCATTGAGACACCCGGGCCCTACAACTACCTAACTCATTGAGCCACCCGGACCCTACAACTATCTAACTCATTGAGCCACCCGGGCCCTTTCTATTGTGTTGAACATAAGATTAAGTGATGGGTATCAATGGTGCGAGTTCAAATCCAGTCAAGGGAGAACACAAACTTTTGTCAGCTCAAAAATCTAATTCTCACACTGTTGTGTTAAATATTTGTCAAAATTCACAAACAGAGGATAATTATATGATTTAAATGTAAAATTTACTGTCTATGTCAAGGTTAATGCTATTGTTCTGCAGGATAAACACAATATTAATTAATTGTCTTAGAATATGAAGTTCATGTGTATTCGGTGCAAAACTTGGGAAAGGCTTAAAAAAAACGTGTGTCCTACAGTCTAAGCCTCATCGCCATAATGTTTATATTCTAATTAATTAATTAATTAAGTATGGATTCTAAGACACTGCAACAATGTTATATATACTGAGGACCACACTATCGTTCACGAACGTTCGAAAATCTGTGTTTTCATATAAAATCTGCAATAATTTCTTTTATTGCCAGTATTTTGTCTCAATGTAGCTATAGTTTTATTATTTTTATTCTAGACTATTCCATTCTACTGTTAGTAGAGGGCGGCCGATTATCAAACACCGACAGTTACCAGGTAAATACAGAATAATGATTGGCTGGTTAAATCCGCCCACATGTCATTCAAAATATTTTTAATTATAGTAAAAATGTATTGATATCACAAATTTGTGTAAAATTTGCATTATTACAGTCTGTTTTATATTGATTGTTACATGTTTTATAGGCTAACGTCATTTATTGTGAGAGGAAACCTGAGTATCCGGAGAAAACAACCGACCAGTCGATAGTCACTGACAAACTTTAAATATCACATAATGCTGTATCGAGTACACCTCGCCATGAGCATGGCATTCGAACTCACAACTTAAGTGGTGATAGGACTACCATACGATCACGACCACGACGGCCACAATATGTTTCTATAGAAACTACTACATACGGAACAACCACGATACCACGATTTTCTTTCATATGTATTGACCGAGGGATGATATGAGACGTTATCAGCCATGGGTTACCGATGATTGATTAAATTAAAAGTTACGTTGATATATTTTTTAAATTCTCAAACCAAAGTATATGGCTGTGTTTCTGTGTGGGCCTTGTAAAAATAATTCGTAATATCATTTCATATTAACAGATTGGTAGCAATTTAACTCCGTAGATTAACACACAAATAGATAGAATCAATAGTCTGAATGACACCCACATGTTATATAGTATGTGGGCGCTCTTAGTTAATTAGTTAGGTATGACTTTCAAAGTCAAAACAGAATAACACATGGTCGATTTAGTATCAAGGTTGTGGTTAAGTAGGAGTAATTCTATGCACTATAGTTACATAGTTTTAGAATAGTAGTCGGAATTTTTAAGTAATGCCTTATTGATGGTGAAATAAATGTTAGAGACAACCGAAAGGGCAATCACGGATGGACAATCCAGAGAAAACTGAAGGGGCAATCACGGATGGACAAACCAGAGACACTGGCAACTTTGGGTATACAAGACAGAGGACGAAGTCAAAGAAAACAAAAAACACAACACAGAAAACTAAAAAAAATATGAGCAACACAGATTCCACCAAACACCGAGGGCTTACACACTGTGCTCTCCAAGGTTAAGCAGTTCTTGCCTCGTGAAAGTTATGATTGAAGACACAATTCTTGCATGAATAAATCGAATTCTGGATATGTACGTCCTTAGTTAACCAATTTATTGCTTATTTCCATCCATTATGATATTGACACAAAAGGTTTCTAAATAATCACGTTATAATTCCATGCATAATTAAAAAGATATTGTTGAAACATCAATATGACATTAATGTCACTTGTTGTGGTTGTTTGTTTTAGCAAATTGAATTTCTTAAATTAAGCTGATCAAAAAGAAATTTCTCCAAAGTGCAGCGTTTCATAATTTTGCATTATTTAACGCTAAGCGTTTTCTGTCATCGTCATTGTACGATTAAGTGGTCGACCTTTTTACGTTACGTTCGTCACTTAATCACCGTACCTTAATTAACGCTGACAAATGAGTTACGTGCTGACAATATTAACTGTGTTATAAACATGATGATGTATTGATTATAAACGGTACGTGGTAATAAAGATGGGATTCCAACACACCAGTGTTGGCGTTGATAATCAATTCCCGTTCATTTTATCGTTTAATCGCAGCTACTTGCTGTGATCACCTACCGATGATGATGATCTATATATTTAATTATTGACAGCTGTGTAATTTTACAGAGTGTTTTAATAAGGTGTTGAGTAACTTGTTATATTTTAAATAATAATTAAAATATCACAAGTTTTATTAAATATTTTACACAAAAAAGATATTAAAACATTTGATTTTTTTTTGTGTTTAACACTTGCGGCTGTGATAAAGCGTTTGAAATAATGTAAAAATATTTGTAAGATTATTTCACCCGCATTTTTGTTTTCTTATTGATAAACCCGCATTCATCTAGGAAATTAAATTATATGCACAAAATGACAGTCAAATGACAAAGATTTCCAGATGTAGCGTTTATTGACAAAAGTAAAGAATATCGTTCAGATGCAATCGTTCAGATGCAGGCTATCGCCCATTTCACATTCATTTTTATATATGCTCAGTGTTGAAAACCACGTTTTAACTGTGGAATGTGGATCAGCAATAGAAGTACTGTTCCATTACTTTAATTTGTGTCTAGGTGTAAAATTCACCCCACAATCTATTGCACTCCAGGCACTACTCTAGTGATTACACCACAGAGGAGGTTCAAATCAAATGAACAACTTTCTCTATTACACAATAACATCAAAGTTGAGGGGGCCGTCGTGGTCCTAATTGGATTTACAACTACATGTATCTATCAGTGCCCAATCACCACTAACATTGTGAGTTTGAATCCCGTTCAGGTGAGATGTACTCGATACAACATTGTGTGATAAAGTTTGTCAGTTACTAGCAACAAGTCGATGGTTTTCTCCAGCTACTCCGATGTCCTCCACCAATAAAAATGATCGCCACGATATAACTTAAATATTGTTGAAAGTGGCGTTAAACACCATAACCCTAACACCTCAAAGCTCAAACAAGTATAACCTGTGATGTTATTTAGCATGAATGTCTCTCTCTCTCTCTTTAGGATGTTGTTCTTGTCTCATTTGGAAGACCAGGGTTTTATTTGTTAACGTTGTTACAATTCATGTATCCTTTTATAGGTAAGTATCTCACTACTCTTCTTTGTTAATTTAAGAAATAATTCATGGCGGCTTGAATATATATTGATTTTACCACGGGTTGTCCTTTTATGACAAATATTTTACCACAAGCGATTTCTATTCTAATAGGACAAATACAGTATTTGAACAGCCAAAACACGTTGAGGTTGCAGATCAGCTGATATACCAATTATATACGCATATTTTACCACGGGTTTGGACCCAAAGCGTTTGAAGGATGTCATATTAGAATTGTTGATTGATTGATTGATTGATTGATTTTTAACACCAACTTTAGTAGTATATCACAGCTGTATCGTGGCTTGAGTTAATTATTAATACCATTCATAACGGATTGTATGAAAGTGATTGATTCCATCCAGACTTTAATTTCCGTTAATTTTGTTTTTAATCTTATTGACTTGAAAGACCATGAGCATGTCAACCCTCATGTGTACTACTTTATTACTGCATTTCCGAAATTTCATCTTCGGGAGCAAGAAACCAATAAAGCAAACACAGGATAACCAAAATGGACTGATATCACCTTTGACTGATAGAGAACCTATTTTCTCCCATTATTACGGCGTTTTAACCCCGCTGAACCAGTGGTGGAAAAATCTGTAATCCTCTAGAGGATTAAAATGTCTCGTGCCTCGTTTGACGGCTTTTGAAATAAAGTTCGTGTTAAATAATGGGAGAAACAAATTCTCCTTCAGTTGCCCATGTGGGTTACGATATTTCTCCTCTTTCGAGAGTTAAATTTAAACTTTTAACCACTCGCCTGACGGCTTGTGGTTAAAATTTTAATTTAACTCTCTTGAGTGGAGAAATATCGTAACCACTCTCGAGAGTGGAGAGATATCATAACCCACGGGCAACTGAAGGAGAATCTATACATATTATTAAGGGACTGTAAATCTCAATAATAGATATACAGTAATAAACCATGTACTCTGCTGCTGGACTATCAGTCCCCGAGGACATCATCCATACAGTAGTCAGTGATTGGGTTCTGACATTGTTTAATATATATACAGTAATAAACCATGTACATACCTCTGCTGCTGGACTATCAGTCCCCGAGGGCATCATCCATACAGTGGTCAGTGATTGGGTTCTGACATTGTTTAATATATATACAGTAATAAACCATGTACATACCTCTGCTGCTGGACTATCAGTCCCCGAGGACATCATCCATACAGTAGTCAGTGATTGGGTTCTGACATTGTTTAATAGATATACAGTAATAAACCATGTACATACTTCTGCTGCTGGACTATCAGTCCCCGAGGGCATCATCCATACAGTGGTCAGTGATTGGGTTCTGACATTGTTTAATATATATACAGTAATAAACCATGTACATACGTCTGCTGCTGGACTATCAGTCCCTGAGGGCATCATCCATACAGTAGTCAGTGATTGGGTTCTGACATTGTTTAATAGATATACAGTAATAAACCATGTACATACGTCTGCTGCTGGACTATCAGTCCCCGAGGGCATCATCCATACAGTGGTCAGTGATTGGGTTCTGACATTGTTTAATATATATACAGTAATAAACCATGTACATACCTCTGTTGCTGGACTATCAGTCCCCGAGGACATCATCCATACAGTAGTCAGTGCTTGGGTTCTGACATTGTTTAATAGATATACAGTGTATTTATAATTGAAATTTACAGTTTCTAAATAACGTAATTATGATCAAAACTAAGGTTCTCCTCCCCCAGGCATCGGTGACCTAAGACTGGTTTTGAATATAGCCTGTTTAGGCTCTTCTGATTTATTGTTCCCAAAACTTTAAATTATTTGTTTTTCCAATCTTTTGACTTTGAGCGTACCTGATGAAGGTTATTCCAGAAAAGTGTCATGAGCAGTACATTTGATATCTACGTTTTTGTATAATGGTGGTAAAGAAGTTACATCAATACAATATACCTCCTCCGTCCGAATCCTGAACGGATACTTGGTTGTATTGAATATTAGTATTACATACTATTGTATATTGTGCTTTGGGTTATTTTAGCCTATAACCCTTTAAATGTTCACCAGGGGCGGATCCAGGGGGAGGGGACCCGGCGCGCGCCCCCCCCCCCTAAAATTGGAAAAAATGTTGTTTTTTTTTGCGTAAAATTGTGATTTTTCACACGAAATACTCCAAAAAGTTTTCGCGCCTCGCGCAGAGCGGAGCGATTATTTTAAGTGCGTCCCCCCCTAACTTTAAATCCTGGATCAGCCCCTGTTCACCACATATATGTCTGTTTGTATCTGTATTCTAGCTATGATAAGTTACCAAGTAATAATAGGAGACACAATAACTCTATTTATATCTGTATTCTAGCTATGATAAGTTACCAAGTAATAATAGGAGACACAA
>MJUT01056894.1:105095-121815 GCA_002080005.1 Gigantidas platifrons
ATAGGAGACACAATAACTCTATTTATATCTATATTCTAGCTATGATAAGTTACCAAGTAATAATAGGAGACACAATAACTCTATTTATATCTATATTCTAGCTATGATAAGTTACCAAGTAATAATAGGAGACACAATAACTCTATTTATATCTGTATTCTAGCTATGATAAGTTACCAAGTAATAATAGGAGACACAATAACTCTATTTATATCTATATTCTAGCCATGATAAGTTACCAAGTAATAATAGGAGACACAATAACCAAAGTCTTACTACGTATAGGTGGAGGTATGTATTGTATTACTTTTATATCAGGTTGGTTGGTTTGGTTGGTTTATGGTGTTTAACACCACTTTCAACAATATTTCAGCTATATCGTGGCAGTCAGTTTTCTTGGTGGAGGAAACCAGAGTACCAGTAGAAAAGCACTGACCTGCTATAAGTCACTGACAAACTTTATCACATAATGGTGTATCAAGTACACCTCGCCATGGACGGGGTTCTAACTCACAACTGTAATGGTGATAGTCATAGATTGCACAGATAGTTGTAAATCCAACTACCAGACAACCAGGATCACGACCACGACGTCCCCCTTATAATCAGTATTAACACTGTCAGAAACAAGGAAGATATGTATGTATATTGTGTTTATACTGCAACTTCATATGTGCAAAACAAAAATGATTAAAAAAAAGGCAAAAAGGTTGACTGAATTTCCTATTAAGAACTATAGCCACTATCAACCTTCCTCTTTCATGTGTTATCATCCAATGTTTTAACTAAGACTAACACGACGGGTGCTGCTAGTGGAACAAGAACTGCTTATCCTTCCGGAATATCTGACTTCACTATTTTTTATAGGTTCTGTTGCTCAATCTTTAGTTTTCTGTGTAGTATTTTATGGGGCATTGTACATATGTTTGCCCTTTTAGTTTTGGATATTGTATTTCTGTCCTTAAACTAACGTCTTCTGATTGCATCTTTAGCATCTTCAAACTTTTCCTAAGAGTGAAAGTGAGAGTTCAAATCCCGCTCATTGCCAGTTGTACTCGATGCAACATTATATGATAAAGTGACTTACGGCAGGTCGATGGTTTTCTCCGGGCCCTCTGGTTTGACCCCTACACCAATAAAACTGACTGCCACGATTTAGCTGAACTATTGTTGAAAGTGCCATTAAACACCATATTAGCCTTAACTCTAAGAGTGAAAGAGATGTTGTTTTATTTCTTATTAGGATCTATTTTGTCTCTTTCTACGATTTTTCTGTTGGATTATGGAATTATTCTGACAATGTTGTGTGTTTTGGTTTTTTCATTTTAATATGTTAACAATCTAACGGGAAGGGATGAATAATCAATTATGTTAACTTGGTGTTTGTGAAGAATTTTAAATAAGATTCATTGAGCAGACATTTCGATTTTTTAAAGTGATTGTCTGTAACCCAATACACATCTGCTAAACGAGAACAAACATGCATCCTTTTTAGAAATATCGACGTTAAAGTGAGTTTTTTTTTTCTTTCTTCAGAGTTATTACTATTGGCATGTCATAATACAAGTAATCGGTGAGAATTCCACTTATGGCTTGAACATGTATAAAAGAATAAACTTTCTTCTTTTATCATTCTATACACAAATCAATAGAAGCTTCAGTTAAGTATAATTTGAGTAACAGAAGTATATGTTTTGCGATCATTTTTAGCTCGACTTTTCGAAGAAAAAAAGTCGAGCTATCGTCATCACTCCGGCGTCAGCGTGTAGGTCCGTTAAGTTTTCGGTTAAGGTTTTTGTCAGAGTCCATTTCTCAAAAACTATCAAAGGTATCCATTTGAAACGTTAACTTGGAATACTTGTTCACTATTAAATGAGGAACCAATTACAACAAGGCAGATGACCATGTGATTTGTATATCCAGAGTTATCTGCCCTTGTCTTGACATAGTACATAGAAGTCAGGGATATTTTTTTAGTATTATTAAAATTTCTCAATAACTATCAGAGCTATTAACTTGAAACTCAATACACTTGTAGAAAGTGTTGATCGCAATCTGTTGACAAGAGAAGACAACTCCAACCAGCATTTTATTTGAGTTATTCCGCCTTTTTGCCTTAGAATTTCCTTTAAAAAAATACAATTTCTCAATAATTATGTAAATTGCTTGCAGTTTAATATCAGATACGAAAAAGTCGAGCGTCCAGCTCCCGTGAGCGGTGCTCTTGTTCAATTAATGGCTATTTGATTTCTACATACGCGTTAGAAAGAAAATATTCCTTTCTCACGTCAAAGCCCATTTTCATATCAGGTTTCCTTCCTACGCTTCCACTAATTTTATCAGATGACATATGTATCTAGGTCTACAACGACCACTCCTTAACAGTTGATGAAGAACTGCTACAAGATCGTGTCCGTTCGCACAAATTGTCAGTATACCGAATCAACTAGTTATTGCTCTTATGTAATAATGTTATTTTCCTAATAGAAAAAACAGAAAATACAATTTCTTTAAGCATTGGTTGGGCACGTGCACGACTGGCGAGGGAACGAATGATCTTCCGACACGGTCGAGGAGGAAACCAATAATCTTCCGACCTGACTGGAGATGGATACAATGATCTTCCGACATGGCCAAGGAGGGATACAATGATCATACGACATTACCGGGGAGGGGGGAAATTATCTTCTGACATGACCCTGGGAGGGAAACAATTATCTCCCTCTCTTTTGTGAGTGGTATTAAAAAAAACGGAATCAAATATATTATTGTTTTAAATCGTACAATGGTAAATTGTAAAATTATAATATTAACTGTATTTTCAGATTATTTAGTAGATACAATACTAGTTAATAGACAGTTTATTATATTTTTATCAACATTAGTTGTAACACTGCCTTTGTCGTTATACAGAGATATAGCAAAACTAGGCAAGGTATGTACACTAGTTAATATCTGGATAATTTGTGCTGCTTATAAGTTGATTACCTAATATAAGGAATTTGTATTTTATAAGTTGATGTTTTATTAATTTTATTTGTATTTATTTACATACACTGGTGGTTAACACGATTTCCATATCAGATAGTGTTTGTGTTGTTTAGTAGTAACACGAGGATCTCACTGGTGGAACAGAAACTGCTAACCCGTCCGGAGCACCTGATCTCTCTACCGGTGTTAGTGGGAATCGTGTTACTCAATCTTTAGAAGAGTTTGAAGATACCAAAGGGGCAATCAGAATCCGTATATCGAAGAAGAACAGACAACAAACACTATGGCCAAAAATAAAAAGTACAAAAGGACAAACAACGAACTACAAAACATACATATAAAATTAAAGATCGAGTAACACGAACCCCACTAAAAACCGGGGGGTGAACTCGGGTGCTCCGGAAGGGTAAGCAGTTCCTGTTTCACTAGTGGCACCTGTCGTGTTTATCTAGTTAGTTTTCTGTGTAGTGTTTGGTAGTGTGTTGCTCAATCACCAGTATATTTGAAGCCCATGGATAATAGGACATTTGAAGCCCATGGATAATAGGACATTTGAAGCCCATGGATAATAGGACATTTGAAGCCCATGGATAATAGGACATTTGAAGCCCATGGATAATATGACATTTGAAGCCCATGGATAATAGGACATTTG
The DNA here is from genome assembly GCA_002080005.1 of Gigantidas platifrons. Lineage (NCBI taxonomy): Eukaryota > Metazoa > Mollusca > Bivalvia > Mytilida > Modiolidae > Gigantidas > Gigantidas platifrons. The sequence goes on from MJUT01056894.1 coordinate 108,742, forward strand.
AAGCCCATGGATATGATTAGGATTATGGTGTTTAACGGCACTTTCAACAATATTTCAGTCGTCAGTTTTAGTGGTGGATGAAACCGGAGGACACCGACAAAACCATGATATGCTGCAAGTCACTTACAAACTTTATAATATAATGTTGTATCGAGTACCTTTCGCCTGAGCGGGATTAGAACTCACTACGTTAGTGGTGATATGCACTGATTGCAAAAGTAGTTGTAAATCCAATAACCATACGATCACGACCATGACCCCCACCCCTTTTCGTGGAGAGATGTAATCGTTAATACTCTATGTGATATAACTTTGTCAGTAACTTGCGGCTGGTCAGTGGTTTTCGTCAGGTACTATTTCGTACCGAAAGAAAAAACTTACCTTCACTATATACACGAAAAATTCACGAAAGTGGTGTTCAACATACTCAACCCTAACCTGACCTTGGTATGCTCATAAGATGGGCCATCTTGTATTTTCAAACATTACAGTATATTACTCAGAATCGAAAGATGCAACTGAATTTTAAACATATCTAACACTAGCATATAATATATACTAGTAAGTTGCATAAAGGGAACTTGTTTGCTTGGCATAGCAGCTTTATAAAGTAGAAAGTTTCCTATGACGAGCATAGAGTACTTTACACAATGATGTAAAACAAAACTAACATGAAGTACAAATGTTCTGAAATACTTTGAAATGATTTGGCTTTCCAATTCTTTTGGCATTTTTTTTTAATTTTTGGTGTTTAACGCCACTTTCAACAATATTTAAGCTATATCATGGCGATCAGTTTTAGTGATGGAGGAAACCGGAGTACCCAGAGAGAACCATCGACCATGGGCAAGCAACTGGTAAACTTTATCACTTGCGGATGCGAGTCCAGTGCACCCTTTTTTGTAATCTACAAAACCGGGCGTGAATCCACGTCGTATTGGTGATATGCTTGTATGAGCTGTTAGATCCAATGACCTAACTCATTGAGCCACCCGGGCCCCTGTTTTTGCATTAAGCGTACCTGATGAAGGTTATTCCTGAAACATATCATGTTCACTGAATGTGATATCTATGTTTTTATGCCCAATAGAAATACGATGCTATTCTTCTTTTTTTCTAATTTCAGTGGGCATTTGTCTCAATCATATTAATAATATTTATAGTTGTTACTATCTGTATACGGATTCCAATGTTCAATGATTTGTAAGTACATGCATCCTATTATATAGTTCAGAGGCGGATCCAGGGGGGAGGGGGCGGGTGCGCCCGACCCCCACTAAAATTGGAAAAAAATATTATTTTTTGCGTAAAATCGTGATTTTTCATACGAAATACCCCCAAAATTTTCGTGCCTCGCTCCGCTCGGCGAGATTTTTTAAGGACCCCCCCCCTAACTTTAATCCTGGATCCGCCTCTGCAGTTATTTATTGACAACTATTGTATTGAAGTGTACCCCCACCGAGGGAAGACCATTCAAAGCAACATTTCTTTCATAAAACATGTTTTTAAACTAAATATCTATTATAAGTTCGGTGGTTGCTCCATGTCCAAATTATTTGCCCTCTGTGGTGGCTGGATGGTATAGATAAATGTAACATGCCTTAGTGCAAGTATTTTGTTATTCCTGTCTTTTACATAAGTATATATTTTGTCAACCCGGTTATTCTTCTGAACTAGTTAATCGCATCGGTGATGTAATGGGTAGCGTGACCGCCTCGCGTGCATTAGGTCATGGGTTCGAGGCACGAACGGGTCAAATCAAGGACTATAAAATTGGTAGTTGTTGCTTCTCCGCTAAGCGTGCGGCATTAAAGTGAAAGAGCAAAGAGTGATTGGTGCGGAATCTGAATAATGAGTCGGAGTGAGACGGCGGAATCTGAATAATGAGTCTGAGTGAGACGGCGGAATCTGAATAATGAGTCTGAGTGAGACGGCGGAATCTGAATAATGAGTCTGAGTGAGACGGCAGGTCTAACCGTATACTGTTGTTTCAGTGATATAGCACTATAAAATACAACTAATGGAATTGGTCTAGTACAAAGCGAACCTTATCATCATCTCAATGAAAATTAACTTGTTCTCGCCATGATAATAGCTGGAAAAATTGCTGAGTTGGCGTTGAACAACAATCACTCACTCACTCTAAACTAGTTGACATAAATATTTTGTTAACCCTTTTATTCGTCTAAGCTAGTTTATGTGAACATTTTGTTAACCCTGTTATTCGTCTAAACTAGTTGATGTTAGTATTTTGTTAACCCGGTTATTCTTCTAAACGTTGATGTTAATATTTTGTTAACCCGGCTATTCGTCTAAACTAGTTGACGAGTTAGATAAATTTTTTCCAGAGGCCTTCCGCAAAATGATATTATTACAATATTTTTTTTCAATCGCACAATTATTAATTCTATCATGCTATACATCATTTGCTCGTACAATAATTGAATCGAATGTCCGATAATTAAGTTGACCACGAAGTAATTGATTCGAGTGTACAATAATTGATTTAATTGTGAAATAATTGATTCGATAATCAAATAATCGATTCGATCATAGTGGATGTTTTGTGTTCCTGTCATTGTACAGACCAATCTTCACTAATGTCCTCTTCTATTTTTGTCATGTTTAGACCAGCTACATCTAATGCCTGGGACTTCGCCAATTATAATTTTGCACAATCAATTGGTATCATGACATTTGGTAAGTTGTTTATATAAATCTTAATATTTTCTTTTGTTATGTTTTGATTTTATTGTCTAAAGTAGATTTTAGGTAATACACTGTATTCAAAACATTATATACACTAGTGGAGCAGGAACTGCTTACCCTTCCGGAGCATGTGGGTTCATCCCCGGTTTTGGTAGCGTTGTGTTGCTCGATCTTTAGTTTAATGTGTATGTTTTTGAGATCGTTATTTGTGCTATTATCCTTTTTCTTTTAGCCATTGTGTTGTCTGTACATCTTCCATTTACGGATTCTGATTACCTCCCTTTGGTATCTTCAGACTCTTCTTATCTAAGATCCCAATCTGGGAAATAACATACACACCAAATAACATCGAAACGACAACTATTCATACCCAGATGGAGTGTTTATCGACAGAGGCAGAGAGAATCGCCCAGTGGGAGACTAGGGCTGTTTCATACTCATTTTAGCCTATGAGTTGTGGTCATTGTTGAATATTTGATTTGATTTGCTTTATTGTGTTTAATGCCACTTTCAGAAATATTTCAGCTATATCATGGCGACCAGTTTTAGTGTTGGAAGAAGCTGGAGTACCCGGAGAGAACCACCGACCAGGGGCAAGCAACTGGTAAACTTTATCACTTGCGGTTGCGAGTCTAGTGCACCCTTTTTTGTAATTCACAAAGCCGTGTTCGAACCCACGCCGTATTGGTGATAGGCTTGTATGAGTTGTTAGGTAATCTAACTACCTAAATCGTTGAACCACTCGGGTCCTTCGTTGTTGAAGACCCTACTGGGACTGTAAAATGTGAACGTGGAACAGCAATAAAAGCTATATGCCTTTACTTTAAGAAGAGTTTGAAGATGCCAAATGGGTACTCAAAATCCGTAAATCGTAAAATGTGTCTAAGTTTAATGTTAGATAGTCTCCCCTGTTCACACATACATCCATATCCTGTCTTAATGGTTTCTGGAATTAATGAGAGACGACATTTATTTATCGAAGTGTAAGTGTGATTGTGATTTGTGTTTAGCGCCAATTTCAACAGTACTTTGGTTACATCACGGTCGTAATTTTATTAGAAATTGGAGTACGACGGTCGTGTAGGAGTTTGTAGTGTACTCGATACAATATTTGTTTCAGACCTAGCACATATATTTCTCATTTTCATATTGTCATAATATTCCGATTGGATAGCTCATATCGAGTCGTATCCATTCCGACAACGTTCCAGCTTTTTTCTTGTTCACATGATGCCAGAAACAAAGAGCAAAATCGATACATTTCAAAATAATAAAACAAGACTTGTATCTAAAACTATTCTTCACAAATACACAATTTATAAGGTTTTATTTTTTTCTGTGTGTGAATACATTGGAATATTTGAACATACCTTTTATGTTTACATGTCCAAATATTTCCATGTATTCACACAAAAAAAAAGTAAAAAGTTTTAAAGTAAAAAGTCCCTGATATCATATATACAAAAATATGAATCTTGTTCACAAGAGCAACACGATGGGTGCCACATGTGGTGCAGGAACTGACTTCCATTCTGCAGCACCTGAGTTCACCCTCGGATTTTAGTTGTGTTCTTGGTGAGATATCTGATTTTAGTTGTGTTCTTGGTGAGATATCTGATTTTAGTTGTGTTCTTGGTGAGATATCTGATTTTAGTTGTGTTCTTGGTGAGATATCTGATTTTAGTTGTGTTCTTGGTGAGATATCTGATTTTAGTTGTGTTCTTGGTGAGATATCTGATTTTAGTTGTGTTCTTGGTGAGATATCTGAGTAATGTTTTGTTTCCATCATTGTTTGTTCTTTTGTCCTTTTTCTTTTGATCATTGCATTGTCTGTCCTTCTTCAATTTATGACTTCTGATTCTGATTACCACTTTTTTGTCTTCCAACTTTTCACGAAATTCAATATATTCTAATTACCAACGAATCATGTCAGTGACCATTATTACTGAAATTGAAACGAATGTCCATGCTTTCGACAATATATCATATGCTAGACATGACAAGAGAAGAAAAAAAACTTGACCGAATGGATATGGATGGTATTACAAATTAATATGGTTCTACAATTGTTAATGATTTACTGAATCTTGGAAAATCTTGAGGTTTGTAGTAAGACAATATTGTTCAATATCAACATTTGTTCTGAACTAAGCCGAGAAATATGTTATCTTTAGGCTTAATGTGAGTCAGTTAAGGTTTTTGTATGTTATTTATTATCAGTGAACTATGGACTTTTCCTCGTGTATCAACCGGAAAGAAGAACAATTTGTCAAGGGGGTATCCTATTATAAAATCATTAGTTCAACAACAAAACAGTTTCCTCACTGTCGTCATATAGTAAAGATACATTGGGCCATTTGTCTGTCTTTGTCTCCTAAGAATTGAAAATTAAGTTATACTTCATGATTTTGGTATAAATAATCACTATTCAAGCTTGTGTTAAATTTAAGAAAGAAAATTGATGGATTTGTTGGTAACAAGATCGAGTAGAATTCTTTTTTAAAGAGAAATAATCGAATCACTATTTAGATAGACAAAGTGAAGCTCGTGAAAAAAGAAAAATAAAGGAACCAAAGATTTAAGCAACTTCCTACCCTTCCGGAGCACCTGAGTACACCCCCGGATTTAATGGGTTCGTGTTACTCAATCTATAGTTTTCTGTGTAGTGTTTTGTAGATCATTGTTAGTCCTATTGTCGTTTATTTTCTTCTGGCCATCTCTCCTTCTTTGATTTACACCATATGATTACCCCTTTGATATCTTTTGACAAACTTTTCTTATGTACGACGGAAAACCGATAATCCAACATTTGTATTGATTAATTGATTGATTTATTATTACCTAACCTTAAAGCAGTATTTCAGCTATATTCATTACGAGACCACGTTTTAAAATATCAAGTCCTGGCCCCGGCGCCACAAAACTTGAGAATATACTTAAGTCTGAGAATATTCTCAAATAAGGAACTTAGCCAATCAAATTTGAGTATTTCCTTATTTGAGAAAATTCTCAGACTTAAGTAAATTCTCAAGTTTTGTGGCGCCGGGCCTGTACTTAAATTGTGGTACTTGGACAGTAGTTCTGATTGCCACAAGGAATATTTTGTTTTATACCGAGCCTTCAACCAACAGTTGTAACTCCCAGTAGGAATATTGTGGAAGCCATTACCTAACAATATGGTAGTTGATGCTACAAATTCCAATATTATCTGAAATTATCCCTCAGATGAATACAATCTAACGTTAGAGAATATCGAAGGGACAATTAAAAATGGATAATCCAGAGAAACTGACAACATATGTTACACAAGACAAAGAAAAACAAAGCAAAAACACAACACAATATGTGTTATAGATAGATAGATAGATAGATTTATTTGATTAAATATCAACAGCAAACATTACAAATACAGTAAACATACAATTTATAAGACAATGTAAAACAATGCAAAGTATTAAAATATCATAAGACATACCATATACAACATGGTCTACCTTTTATGATTTACTGATAAAAAAAATTAAAAATTATGTACATGTATTCTAATACTATATGAATCATTGAAAAGTAAGAGAGAAAAAAAGTTGATATTTAATCAGGATAGCCCCATGAAAGCCGTATGGCTTATTTCCAATGGGGTCCCGTTTGGCACTCATCTTACTTAACTCTGACTAAAGAAGTAAAAAGATTTCATGACTTTGGCAGGTTTTTATCATTGAAACTATAAGTTAGAAAAATATGTCAATTTGTTCGAAATTTGTCAGATAAAAATTGCTTAACACCAATTTTAAAAGCATTCGTATTTTTTATACTTTTTAAACTATTTTTTATCTAAAAGTTCCAGTCCTTTCCAGTCTATGCCAAACAAACAAAAATAACGTAAATAAGACATGAGCCCTCCTACAAACAAAAATATAGATTTGAAAGCACAAAGGCTTTAAACTGGATAGCATTGTACATCTGACATTTAGAATTGCAAACTGTTTTTAGTGATGACAATGATTATGTCTGTTTAATTAGATAATTACTGTAATAGTAGATGGCTCACTCATTAATATTGTATGTTTCTGAAATTGAAGTCGTCCATTACTAAGTAATTAGATGAGATTTTTGATTGACATCATTTGTCATCAACATTTCATTGCATTAAAACAAGGAGAAATTGACACAATGTTTATATTATTGGCTAAATGCAGTCAGATGTTGTTATTTCATAAACATTTATATAGTTAATTCATTAATCATGTTCTCCGTTATCATAGACACGTATTTATTTGTAGATTTATAATTCAATAGAGACACACCGGTTGCAATCTGAATTGTACTACTTCTCAATTTCTTTTGTCCTCAAATTATTAGTAGTGGGGGCTGTCGTGGTCGTGATCGTATGGTAGTTGGATTTACAACTACATGTGCAATCAGTGGCTATCACCACTAACGTTGTGAGTTCGAACCCCGTTCATGGAGCGGTCTACTCGATACAACATTATGTGATAAAGTTTGTCAGTGACTTGCGACAGGTCGGTGGTTTTCTCAGGGTACTCCGGTATCCTCCACCAATAAAAAAAACTGACCGCCACGATATAGCTGAAATATTGTTGAAAGTGGCGTTAAACACCATAAACCTAAACCAAACCTATAAGTGTACTGTACTGTCAATTAAGTCATAATTTTGCTAATTATGTCTTCCGAATTGCTTTGTCAAGGGTTTGGTGAGCTTTTCTGATCAACTTGTTTCCGAAGACCGTATGTCCGTCCGTTCGAGTGTCGCAGATTTATCACAAATTAGACTTCTTCCTCGGAACCACAAATTTTCCTACGTGGTGCTGAAGAAGTGAAGAAATATTTTTGGAGTAATTCGAAATCTGAGATGGTCGCCCATATCCTCGGGCACATTGTCCACTTCTTCAGAATTGCTGTATGTAAAGTCAACGGACATCCCAGAAATGGTTTTCCCAAGGTTTTTTTTACTATTCCGATTCCAATTCCGTAAATAAAACCGAGGTCCCGTGTTGAGAGATTGCCACCCTCTTCGCACGTTAAAGAACCCAGTGTAACAGCTCATTATGAGCATTATGAGTGGCTAAATTATCCGTCCCTACCCATTACCTTCCCTTGATTCGAGTCCCTTGGCGTTTACATTTTTAAATGTTCTCGTCCTGAATATAGCTGAAAAATTGCTCGCTGGACGTTAAACACCAATCAATCAATCAATCAATCAATCAATCAATCAATCAATCAATCAATCAATCAATTCCTGATTCAAGATGTCCCCCTCCCATCTGATTGGTCGCGACATAAAGCCACTGGACTTGACAGACATAATAATTGAAGATTGCTATGTGACATATTAAGCCAATGTATGTAACACGACGGGTCTCACTAGTACAGCAGGAACTGCTAACTCGTTCGGAGTTCCAGCCGATTTTTTGTGAGGTTCATGCTGCTCTTTTCTTTTTTTTAAATCTGTAGTGTGTTTGTCTGTTTGTCTTTTTTTCTTTTGGCTATTGTATTGTCTGTCCTCATTTGATTTACGACTTCTGATTACTCCATTGGTATCTTAGATTTACGACTTCTGATTACTCCATTGGTATCTTAGATTTACGACTTCTGATTACTCCATTGGTATCTTCTAATAGTTTTTCTCACAGTCATTCCATTGCGAGTAGACATCCACTTTCCACTTCTAATAATCACATTTGTCAAAAGGTTTTCTCATTATGGAAACAAATAACCTTTTAGCCTCATTATTTTTAGCGGGTACTCCGGTATCTTCCCATTTCTAGAATATGACATCACATTCTATTCTAACTTATTTATTTCTCCTATATCTAGGCCCTGTCCAAAGTGATAATTGGTCATTAACTATATCACTTATTGTATAAGAAAGTCCAGCGCTTAATTATAAATCGATCCAAACGAACAAGTGAATTATGCTGCAAAGCTGCCTATCAGAATTTAATATCTCAAAGGGAAAACTTATCTACAATAGATATACAATACGACAATTTATATGACATAAAAATGGATAAATCTGACAAATTATTTATATAACTACTTAATGTTCATTATTTTGTGAATACGGTCAAATATAGCTGACGCAATCAGAATTATTAGGATTGTTTTGTCAGTCAGTTGAGCTTTCCTTTTCCTAATGAGATATATGAAAAAAGATAAAGCAGAAATGGTCGACATTTTAGCAACAACATAACGAGGACTACTCGTTTGTCAAACCCTAACTTTCCAAGCAGAGAGTTGACACGACAGAATCTAAGAAGAGATTGAAGATACCAATGTGGCAATCAGACTCCGTAAATTGAAGGACAGATACCACCATGGCCAAAAGGGACAAACGTACACATAAAGCTAAAAATCGAGTAACACAAACCCCACTAATAAGCGGGTGAACCCGGGTGATCCGGAAGGCTCAACAGTTTCTGCTCCACTAGTGGCACTCGTCGTTCATGTTCTGGCGTGGGACGGATCGAAAGACGAAGTGTTGAATCACCTAATGGGATCTCAACATTTCTTCACTATATCCTAGGCACGCAGTGTTAAGGAGAAAGAGCAAGACTGGTTGGCTAGGAATCGAGATAATGTGTCCGAGTGGTGAGACATGTCTCTCCACGGACTTGATTCATTGAGCTAGCACTCTACTGAATTCAAATAAGCGTGTTGGTCTAGTACAAAGTGGACGGCATCATTTCATTGACAATTATCTTGTTCTTGCTATCAGAGAGCTGACAAATTCCTCAGTTGGCGTTAAATCACAATCACTCACTCACTCATTTACAGCCATATCCTTTCTTATTAAATACACGTATCTAGATCACCATTAATATTCACTTAGAAATAAATCATGGAAGTCAGAATGTGTTGGGAATTTTAACATGGGTTGGCGGTTATTAGCATTTTATCCCGAGCCAGCCAGAGGCGATCCAAAACAGGTTAGCCAAAATTAGCTTAAGGTCACCTATGCCCGAGAAAGGAGAACCTGAGGTAGAAAGATAGAAACGTCTCTCAATATCTTCATTACTGTAGACATATTATATCATTGACGAATAAGAATTTTCTTTGATGTAATTAGTCTAGAAATGTCAGACTTAAAAGATATAATGTCTTTGAACAACGTCTTCAGAGAAAACAAAGATGAGCAATACCAGTATTGATTAGATCTCTTCAAGATATATTATTGTAAGCTAGATGTTTATAGCTATAATAAAATAAAGTAAACGTTTTCAATAGTTTAAGTTGAAACGTTAAAGTCCTAATTGTACAGGAAATTGACTTGTTAAGCAAAATAATTTACATATATGTTCATGATTGTTTTGCATAGAAGTTTTCATTACAATATTCTATATATTTATTACTGAAATTTACAGTTCCTAAATAATGTATCTATTAATAAAACTAAGGTTCTCCTCCCTCGGCCGTAGGTGACTAAGGTTCTCCTCCCTCGGCCGTAGGTGACCATAGCCGATTATGGCTATCCTGTTTAATAGTGTATCTATTAATAAAACTAAGGTTCTCCTCCCTCGGCCGTAGGTGACCATAGCCGATTATGGCTATCCTGTTTAATAGTGTATCTATTAATAAAACTAAGGTTCTCCTCCCTCGGCCGTAGGTGACCATAGCCGATTATGGCTATCCTGTTTAGGCCCTTTGGTTTTATTGCTCCCAAAAATAATTTATTTGGCTTTCCAATCTTTCGATTTTGAGCGACACCTGGTGAAGGTTATTCCAGAAACGTGCCGTGCGCACTAAATTAGATATCTACGTTTTTATTTGAAAGCATAATTTGTTATATTATTGCTAACAATCGTTTCAAGCATAATTGGCTATCATAGTCTTTCATATAGCATAAATGTAAAAAAAATATATTCGTATTCATTTCTGTGATAAATGTTTTAAGTATAAAGTAAGATGATTCACATCAGTTCATCCATGTACATTAACGTCTATATTATTATGATACGGTTATAGCATGCAATAATTTGATATGGTTGATACGATTATAAACTGTAATATTTTGATATTAGTTAGAAACTAATACCATGATACGGTTATAGACTGCAATGTTCTGATACGATTGATACAATTATAAACTGTACTATGTTGATAGGGTTAGAGACTATATTGGCATGGTACGGTTATAGACGACAATGTCTTGATACGGTTGATACGTTTATAAACTAATATTTTGATAAGTTAGAGACAAATACCATGATACGGTTATAGACTGCAATGTTCTGATACAGTTGATACGATTATAAACTTTAATATGTTGATACAGTTAGAGACTGTAATACCATGATACGGTTATAGACTGCAATGTTCTGATACGGTTGATACGATTAGAAACTGTAATGCATTTTGTATGTTGATACAGTTAGTACCATGGTACGGTTATTGAATAATGTTTTGATATTGCCGTATCGTGTTAACACTAATAGTATGTAAAGGTTTGATGCCGTTATGATCTGTATAAAACTGTACATCCCTGTATATAAGTGTTTTCTATTGGATTAATTGATAGTCACATGACTGGATACATCGTTGTTAGTGATAATCCTGATTTCTCCCATTATGACGTCGTTTTAACCCCGCTGAACCAGTGGTGGAAAAATCTGTAATCCTCTAGAGGATTAAAATGTCTCGTGACTTTCCCCGCATTTGACTCGTTTGACGGCTTTTGAACTAAAGTTCGTGTTAAATAATGGGAGAAACAAATTCTCCTTCAGTTGCCCATGTGGGTTACGATATTTCTCCACTCTCGAGAGTTAAATTAAAAATTTTAACCACTCGCCTGACGGCTTCTGGTAAAAAAAATTAATTTAACTCTCTGGAGTGGAGAAATATCGTAACCCACGGACAACTGAAGGAGAATCTATATATCCCCAACACTGGTAGACAACCCGATTGTCTACCCGACAGCTCCTATTTTATTTCAACAGAGGTATGACAATAATATTATCTCCATTGACAACACATACCCCTATCTTTGTTTTAGGGTTAGGGTTCTGGTGTATATCGCCACTTCCAACAATATTTCAATTACATCGTGGCGGTTAGCTTTATTGGTGGAGCAAACCGGAGTACCCGGGGAAAACCACCAACCTGTCGCAAGTCACTGATAAACTTGATCACATAATGTTGTATGGAGTACACCTTGCCATCAGCGGAATTCCAACTCACAAGTTTAGTGGTGATAGACACTGATTGCATAGGTAGTTATAAATCCAACTACCATAAAATCACGACCACGACGGTCCCTATTTCGACGGAGCTGTGTCAATGGTATTATGACCTTTGACAACTTCTGACTTTGTCTGTACTGTATAGCTATGTATAATATCTGTAATGCTTTAGAACTGCTTAGTTATTTATTTTACTTTCAGCTTACATGTGTCACCATAATACATTTTTGATACATTCATCGTTAGAGAACCCAACAGAGAAACGGTGGAATATAGTCACTCATCTTAGTATCGTATTTGCTATGGCGTTAATGTTATTGGTAGGAATTCTAGGATATGCCACATTTACTGGATATACTCAAGGTGAGTTGGGAATTCTAGGATATGCCACATTTACTGGATATACTCAAAGTGAGTGGGGAATTGTAAGATATGCCACATTTACTGGATATACTCAAGGTGAGTGGGGAATTCTAGGATATGCCACATTTACTGGATATACTCAATGTGAGTAGGGAATTGTAAGATATGCCACATTTACTGGATATACTCAAGGTGAGTGGGGAATTCTAGGATATGCCACATTTACTGGATATACTCAAGGTGAGTGGCGAATTCTAGGATATGCCACATTTACTGGATATACTTAAGGTGAGTGGCGAATTCTAGGATATGCCACATTTACTGGATATACTCAAGGTGAGTGGGGAATTGTAAGATATGTCACATTTACTGGATATACTCAAGGTGAGTGGGGAATTGTAAGATATGCCACATTTACTGGATATACTCAAGGTGAGTGGGGAATTGTAAGATATTTATAGATTATTATATGGCATTTTTCATATTACATGTCATATCAACCCGAGACCTCCATATTAGCCCAAGGGCCGAAGGCCCGAGGGCTAATATGGGTCGAGGGTTGATTGGCATGTAATATGAAAAATGCCATATCATAACCTATTTATCATATACAGACTGTGGACAAAAGTATTCGTACGATTCCAATATTCCCTATATAATTCATGTCCGATTTTTATAATTTATGTATCAATAAAACATAATTTAATGTATTTTTACTCTATAATTTCAAAATAATTTTCTATGATAAAAACATTTTGAGAATATACACAAGTTAAATACAACTGAATTCATTCATATATTTTTT
>MJUT01056894.1:200499-223083 GCA_002080005.1 Gigantidas platifrons
CCCCGACTCGATTAACATCGGAATAATTATAACAAGTATCGGAATATTTTATATCAGCATCGGAATACTTATAAAAAGTATCAGGATGCTTTATTATAAGCATTTGTTCTTGATAACATGGTGACGCTGATCAAAAGATGATCGATGTTGTTGAAAGTATCCACACAATGACTCGATCAAAAATTTGACATCTGATCCTTTCCTGTCTAGATCCATAAGAAGTTGACTTCAGATACTTCTTATATACATTCGGATACTTCCAAAATGCATCCAGATACTTACGATAGTTTATCATATACTTGTAGTTGATAAAGCTAAAATTTTACCCTGTAATAAAACTTTGAGTTTTGCTTAGAATAATAAGAGGAGTCATGTTTATTTCACCCAGTTTCACAAGAATGATCCAAGCGGGCTGATAAAGCAAGTTTATTAACTGCTTCCGGAAATTTATTACATGCCTTTCCGTCAATGTCCGTAAGTTCATTTTGTGAATTTCCGGAAAACTGTACATGTATTTACAGACACGGCGGATTCAACTGTTTTATAAAATATTTGCGCAGAAAACTATTAACTACCAATTTCTCTCCTATGATGTAGAAAGTGGTTAAAAAACGTGCATTTATTGGATTTGCATATTAAAACAATATTTTTGTTGTTCTATATATACATGTATTTAATTCTAGCCAAAATGACTAATTTACATTTTGGTACAAATCAGTTATTTCCTCTGTTGAAGTATATGATATACATATTATAACATGTCATTTTTCATATCATACCCTTTATCAGCCCTCGTTCATATATCACCCCTTGAGCCTATCGGCTCTCGGGCTGATATCATGATCTAGGGCTGATAAAGGGTATGATATGAAAANTTTCATATCATACCCTTTATCAGCCCTCGTCCATATATCATCCCTTGAGCCTATCGGCTCTCGGGCTGGTATCATGATCTAGAGCTGATAAAGGGTATGATATGAAAAATGCCATGTAATAATCTGTATTTATGGGTTGGAGCCCTGGTCGTGTCTAACCAAGACTATATAATTGGTACTTATTGATTGTCCGCTATAGCATGCAGGATTAAGGAGTAGGAGCAAAGACTGTTGGTTCGGAATCAAAATAATGTGTCCAGGGTAAAAAGCAACACTATTGTGGGCTAGAACCATAAAAATCCAACAGAACGCGTTTATCTAGCACAAAGTGGACATCAGCATCATTTTATTGAAATGTTTTACTCATACTTGCCGTGATATAGCTTAAACATCAACCACTTAAATGTTACTCATTCTTGCCGTGATTTCTCGCCATGATATACAAATGTAACTTGTTCTCGCCATGATATACAAATGTAACTTGTTCTCGCCATGATATACAAATGTAGCTGGAAAATAGCTCCTTTGGTCGCCGTTAAAGAACGACAACTGACACCATATTACGAACCAGATATGCACTCTTATTCAATATCATGATATTCTTGTAGGAAAGACGACCCTTTTATACAAACTAACCACAGGTGAAGTTGTGCAGACCACGCCTACTTTGGGTTTCAATGTTGAAACTATAACATATAAAGACAACGAGTTCACAATATGGGACATGGGTGGACAAGAAAATATCAGAAGACTTTGGAGACATTATTTTCTCAGAATAAGGGGTATGTTTTATTTAAAAAAAAAGCTATATATAATTTATATTATTTTCCATTTCAGTAATGAATGGTGTAATGTTTCAATTAGAATCGATTGGAAATTCTTTTTTTATACGCCCGTCTCGAGACAGGCCGTATTATGTGATTGGGTGTGGCAGGCGGGCGGGCGTCCACACAGGTTTCCGCACAATAACTTTAGTTCTGTATATTGGATCGTCACCAAAATATGCCACATGATTCCCCTGCAGTAGGGGAAGAACCCTATTTATTTTGGGGTCATTAGATCAAAGGTCAAGGTCACCGTTACTATAAATAGAATTTTGACAACAGGGTCGTTTCCACACGATAACTTTAGTTCTGTATATTGGATCTTTAACAATCTTGGCCATACGATTCCCCTGTGGGAGGGGAAGAGCCCTATTTATTTTTGGGTCATTAGGTAAAAGGTCAAGGTCACCGTTACTATAAATATAATTTTTGACAACAGGTTCGTTTCCACATGATAACTTTAGTTCTGTATATTGGATCTTTACCAAACTTGGCCACATGATTCAAATGTGGAAGGGGAAGAACCCTATTTATTTTGGGGTCATTAGGTCAAATGTCAAGGTCACCGTTACTATAAATAGAATTTTGACAACAGGGTCGTTTCCGCACGATAACTTTAGCTCAGTATATTGGATCTTTAACAATCTTGGCCACACGATTCCCCTGTGGGAGGGGAAGAACCTTATTTATTTTGGGGTCATTAGGTAAAAGGTCAAGGTCACCGTTACTATAAATAGAATTTTTGACAACAGGTTCGTTTCCACATGATAACTTTAGTTCTGTATATTGGATCTTTACCAAACTTGGCCACATGATTCAAATGTGAAAGGGGAAGAACCCTGTTTATTTTGGGGTCATTACCATTATACCGTTTGATAATTTAGACAGGCGTATTTTGTGATGCACACATTTCTTGTTCTATTACTAAGAACAAATGGTATCAGATCCTGGTTTAATATTCACGTGGTTCTATCATCAAGTTGCTTGAACCACAAAACGGCAATACCCTTGGTTACATTTTTCAAACTTCCATTAAGCCTACTACCTCATCCTGTCATCAAAGCTAGTATTAGTTTATTCACAAGTTTGCTTCGTTGTTACGGTCCACACGAGGATTAGGATGTTTAAGAATGACTTTGTATTCAAGTATATTGGTGAAAGTATGTGGTTCCGATCACTATAGAATCAGAATTTGCTTGATAAGGGGTTGCTGCTTACAAGGAAACTACTAAACCAAGGGTTGCTATTGGTTAAGTTGAAATGATCATCACTTCGATTTGATTGATTTGATTTTTGGTGTTTAACGCCACTTTCAACAATATTTCAGCTATATCATGGCGACCAGTTTTAGTGGTGGAGGAAACCGGAGTACCCGGAGAGAACCACCGACCATGGCCAAGCAACAATTACTGGTAAACTTTATCACTTGCGGTTGCGAGTCGATAATTTACAAAGCCGGGCGTGAACCCACTCCGTATTGGTGATAGGCTTGTATGAGTTGTTAGATCCAGCTATCTAACTCATTGAGCCACCCGGGCCCCTATCATCACTTCGAAAGTTTTACGGTCGTTACCATAACTTGGTTAATAGTTACGGTCTTACGGAACGTCTGTGTCACAAATGACCATGGATGTATTCTACTTGACGTAAACACGAAGGTCCTCATTCATGACTTCTCATCGGGTTAAGTTGTAACCAGAGTAACGCGGCTGGTGCCACTAGTGGAGCAGGAACTGCTTACCCTTCCGGAGCACCTGAGTTCATCCCCGGTTTTCAGTGGGGTTCGAGTTACTCGATCTTTAGTTTTATGTATGTTTGTAGATCGTTGTTTGTCCTGTTGTCCTTTTCACGCATGTTGGCCATTGTGTTGAATGTTCGTCTTCGGTATATGGATTCTGATTACCCCTTTGTGTTGAATGTTCGTCTTCGGTATATGGATTCTGATTACCCCTTTGTGTTGAAGGTTCGTCTTCGCTGTATGGATTCTGATTACCCCTTTGTGTTGAATGTTCGTCTTCGGTGTATGGATTCTGATTACCCCTTTGTGTTGAATGTTCGTCTTCGGTGTATGGATTCTGATTACCCCTTTGTGTTGAATGTTCGTCTTCGGTGTATGGATTCTGATTACCCCTTTGTGTTGTGTGTTCGTCTTCGGTGTAAGGATTCTGATTACCCCATTGTGTTGTGTGTTCGTCTTCGGTGTAAGGATTCTGATTACCCCATTGTGTTGAAGGTTCGCCTTCGCTGTATGGATTCTGATTACCCCTTTGTGTTGAATGTTGGTCTTCGGTGTAAGGATTCTGATTACCCCTTTGGTATCTTCAAACTATTCTTTGTCAACATTGATCACAAAATGAGAATAATTTATATAATTTCACAGTTTATGTATCTCTACGAAATACATCTTTCTTGTAAATATATGCATTGTGTACATGTAGCTCGTTCTCCCATGCAGTCTGTATTATCGAGAAGCAATTGAATTGTGAACCCCAAAATATCTGAAGTAAACTCCTTTTAGAGGTACCGCAAATCTGATGTTATATATTATTTCAAAAGAATATATACGATGTAGAACATTTTCAATTTCAATTTTGATCATTGCCAATATCATAAAGAGAATTGACATAGTCATAAAATTCACTCAAAAACGGTAAAAAAATGTAATTCAGCAATATTAAGACATGAGAAAGTGTTTTCGCGCTTTTGAAATATCGACTTAAGACTGATGAGATATATATGATGGCTGAAGAAAACTTAATTACAAAATGTATTGCTTATTTTGTATATTTCCAGGTATCTTGTTTGTTGTTGATAGTACAGACACAGAACGTCTAGATGAAGCACAAGATTTACTTGAAGAACTTTTATGCCACGAGGAACTGACAGGAACCCCTGTTGTAGTTGTGGCTAATAAACAGGATATAGAAGGTATTCATAAAATGGGGGTGGGGGAATACCACAAATGTCGGAACAGTTCCAAAATCTAACCAAAAAATCGTAGAATATAATAGTGCTGTCTGATATTGCGTACTCAAGTTTTGTTTTGCCATTTTATTGTTGAACTGTTTAAATTTTATAGAGCAAGATATACCTTGGATATCTTTGAAATCTTCTAAAATAAATTCTGACATTTTTTTTATATGTGGTTCAACTGGACACGAACACGCGTGTGGACACCCGATATTGATTATAATTATTATTAAGTTGTATAATGAACAAACAAAAAACAAAAAAAAAACAAACATAGACAAATTGATGGGATCCAATAGTCAAGTCCACATTAACTTCGCCAATTCAGTTTTTCATATATAAGAAGACTTTGAAGATACCAAAGGGAGGTAATCAGAATCCGTAAATCTAAGATAACAAAGGGCTAATCAGAATCCGTAAATCTAAGATAACAAAGGGAGGTAATCAGAATCCGTAAATCTAAGATAACAAAGGGCTAATCAGAATCCGTAAATCTAAGATACCAAAGGGAGGTAATCAGAATCCGTAAATCTAAGAAAGACAGACAACACAATGGCCAAAAGAAAAAGGACAAAAGGATAAACAACGATCTACAAAACATACACATAAAATTAAAGATCGAGTAACACGAACCACACTACAAACCCGGGGTAAGCACTTCCTGCTCCACTAGTGACACCCGTCGTGTTAACCTAGCTACAAACCCGGTGATAGGTCATGAATAAGGAAAGGACCGGGAAGTGTTTGCGACAAGTGGAATATATCCGTGGTCATTTGTGACACTGATATGCCATAGCGGTCAACCAAGTCATGGTGACGAACGATGATTTTAACTTAATCAATAGGAACCATTCGCACTGTCAATTTCAGGTCAAGGTATGAAGCAGACCTATTTGTGTCTGTGGTATCCTTTATTTCAAGCTCAATGGGATAGAAAAATATTTCCCACAAAAATATACCACGCCATACTGAAGACTTGGTTGCTCCCTGGTGTAAAACACAAAACATTACTTATCACGGTAACTGATACGTTGTATTTATTATATCTTGTGTTTTAGGTGCAATGAAAGAAAAGGAGATTGTAGAATACCTTGAACTAAAACATATTTCTGGACGTCTTTGTACCATACAGGGAACTAGTGCAATAACAGGATCTGGTATCCACAAGGCTTTAGACAATATACTCAGATTTAGACACCATATGGAAAGTTCCCATGGATGAAATATGGCGGCATGACAAGCATTTATACAACAACTCAGATTTAAATAACATATAGTCCATTTTTAAACATCACATGGTTTCACAAGGAACGATGACGAAATTAAAACATTTTGTTGAACTGCTTCTTCTGTTTCCTCGTTAAAAACGTCATTGCTAGATACCTACTAGCTTTTCACTGTTATAAGCCATAGTTTACAAATAGTCATATAATGAGTGTTTTGTTGGATAACAATATAAAAGATTTAATAATAGACATTTGTATCTTCATCATAATGTGTATTTCGATTTATGAAATCTCATCATTACTTTTAACAAACAATATTTCTGTAGATTAGATTATTGTCTTCAAGCAAAAGTAATGATTTAGCATTTAGAAAACCTTTTTTCAATATAGAGGCATTACATTGGAACCATAAAAAAAACACTATAAACAAATACGACCTTGATCATGTATGTACATGATGGTCAGATAAACAAATTTCAAAACATTTGTCAAAGGGAAACTGAAAAGTTAGTGGGCGGAAGCTTAAACTATAAACCATCCGGACAGAAAGACGGACTATGCCACGATAACAAGGACGTACAGGATAACACTTCATGCCCCATTCGGCTTTCGATTGGAACATAAAAGTTTGTATATTGACTGATAGATCATCGCTTGAAATTTTGAAAATATATACACTTTAAGGATGATTCAGACCAACTTTGATTCACACTGGCCTAGTGGATTCAGAGATTTATAAAGTTTATTGGCTAGGTGAGCTAAAAACGGGAGAAACGGGATAAGATGTGGAGAGTTAGTGTCGTTACATGCCACCAGCAATCACTCCTGATATTCATCTATCAATGAAGTAACGGAATCATACGAGGTATACCGATTCTGCATTCCATCAATATTCGACACAACTCGGTTTAGCAGTTAAGGAATGACAACGCTACTCCCAGCAGAATCAGTGAGAGAGAAAAAAATATTTGTCAGAGAGAACGCAAAAGTTCACCTGTATAAAATGTTATCTCGAGTTGTCAGATGCGTAGTGTATATTACAAATGATTTTTATTAGATTGCTTGAAAATTCCATTTCTGCTTTTACGTCCAGATAATGATACAGGGCGGTTTTTAAAAATTGAGCACGAGTTCAAATGGGACGTATTTGTGAGTGCATCCTATTAAATTTGAAAAACATATTATACAGCTTTTGTTTTATCAGAACATTAGTATTGGTTGCAATTCCTCAAACCTTCCGATCGTGACCTGTTCCACGTATCTTACCAGAGCTCTACCCTATTCCCAAATGGAACATAGGCTATCACTCACATTAGATTTCACGCCCCTGACAGCAAAAGCCTCGGCCAGCGCATATAAACACTAAAAAAAACCAACAACAACAACAAAAAAACACTTCTGCCCCCCCAAAGTCGTAAGTCTAAGATTAATCGTAAGTGTTATCGTAAGTGTGATTTCCAAGCTTTTGATTGGTTGAAATTCACACTTACGACTGATCTTAGACTTGCGACTTTTTGTGAAATCGACCACAGAGCCTCTAATATCTACATTCACATGAGGCTTTCAAGACGGTGTATTGCTCAAATCAAAGAGGTCTGTTAAATCGGGTCTGTGCGTCGGTTGGTTTGGTTTATGGTGTTTAGCGCCACTTTCAACAATATTTCAGCTATATCGTGGCGGTCAGTTTTATTGGCGGAGAAAACCACCGCCCTGTCGCAAGACACCGACAAACTTTTATCACATAATGCTGCATCTCTGTGCGTCGGAAAATGTATTTATTTTTACATTTTTCAATGAGGTAATATTAAATTTTTCACACAATGGTAGATATTCTCTAATTTCTGATAAATCATGGAAGAGGACACACTTTAAGGTTCAGTAGATCATGGGTTCGAGCCCTAGTTGGACCAAACCAAAGAATATAAAACTAGTCGTTACCCCTTCACCGATAAGCACGTAGCATTTAGGATTCAGAACAAAAACTGGTTGACTCGGAATATGGACGTGTCCGAGTGTAGTGACATACATGTTTACCCGCGGACTAATTTCAGAGATAAGCGCACTGCAAAAATCCAAGCTACATGCACGGTTAAAAGTATTTCCACACTAAGATATTTCCCTTTACCGTATATTTCATATAAAACCACTTATTTTCAAAACATTCTCCTGAAGTCATTCCTTATCTGATTTCCATTAAATTTTCAGCATTATTTGAATGCAGAAATAAATATAGTTTCTTCTTCTTATAAATTTGTACATGATTGTATTTCTACTTTTTCTTTAAGACATGATTTAAACACGATGTTTTTTTGTTGTTTTTTTTACACAAAATTGTACAAGATAATTATAGAAAATTGTGACATCTAGAATTTACATTTGTGTTTAAATCATAAATTCTTATAAATAAAAGTTCGAAAAAAATACATGAAAATATTAAAATAAACACTAATTAATTCTGCTTTTAAATGTGAATATTTCAAGAAAATCGGATAATGAATGACTTCAGGATCTGTTTCAAAAATAAGTGGTTTTATATGAAATATATAGGAAAATATCTTGGTATGGAAATATATATTTTATTCAGAAACTACCCGTTTACAACGGGGGCAAACATCAGCGGGGTACCAATGTTTGCGTCTAATAACCACAAATAAACAACTATATTAAAAGTAGCATAAAATCATACATGAACATTTTCATCAAAAAACAAAAAAACATATCAAAGTCATTGTGATAAAAGTCATAACATATTATCACAGAAACAAATGTGTCATTCTTCATTAAAACAACATTATATATAATGTGTCACATTATTTTAATTCAAAATACTTTTGGCCTGTGAATGTAGTACAAAGGGGACATCAGCATGGAAGAAATAAATCTCCAGATATAACTTGTTCTTACCATGATACAGCTGAATTTACACAACTCATTTAGCGTTAAACAACAATTACTCTCTAAGACGTAACTTTTTAAGTATGAAAAATTAGAAATCTAATTTTATGTGTTTGATGTTGTGTTTATATATCCAGGTCATTCACAGGGACTTGGATAACCATTTCTGACAAATATGCGATCTCTGACAATGGCAATCTCGTAGAAAATTGTTAAATATTTCTGACAAATATGCGATCTCTGGCAATGGCAATCTCGTAGAAAATTGGTATGTGATCTCTGGCAATGGCAATCTCGTAGAAAATTGGTATGTGATCTCTGGCAATGGCAATCTCGTAGAAAATTGGTATTTTCTACGAGATTGCCATTGTCAGAGATCGCATATTTGTCAGAAATAGTTATCCGAGTCCCTGTGGGTCATTGTGCTTATGTTTACCATTATCAGCTGTTGTTTATCAGTAACTCCCATCCCACTTTACTATAAATAATGACATTTTAATGCACATGTCTCCCGATCAGGCTGATCAGATGTTACAAAATTGTAACATATTGAGGACCATCTTGGATTTATTTGTACATTTTATAAAGGAACACTCCGGGGGAGTTGGAGTTGTTTCAAAGAAATAGTCTTAAACATTTCACCATACGGGTCCTACGTTGTGTATGTTAATTAATTGTCCTGTGATGGTGGCCATATTAGAGTTCCATATAAAAATGTAAACTTTGTAATGTACCATCCAATAGTCATTCAATCGTGTACAATTTGGAATCAATAATGTTAATTGTTTCTGAAGAAAGCTATTAATTATTTCACCATATGTTTCTCATATATTAATCGACTTCATCGGTGGCGTAATGATTAGCGTGCTCACCTCGAGTATGGTAGATCGTGTATTCATCGGTGATGTAATGATTAGCGTGCTCACCTCGAGTATGGTAGATCGTGTGTTCATCGGTGACGTAATGATTAGCGTGCTCACCTCGAGTATGGTAGATCGTGTGTTCATCGGTGATGTAATGATTAGCGTGCTCACCTCGAGTATGGTAGATCGTGTATTCATCGGTGACGTAATGATTATCGTGCTCACCTCGAGTATGGTAGATCGTGTGTTCATCGGTGATGTAATGATTAGCGTGCTCACCTCGAGTATGGTAGATCGATGATTAGCGTGCTCACCTCGAGTATGGTAGATCGTATGTTCATCGGTGATGTAATGATTAGCGTGCTCACCTCGAGTATGGTAGATCGTGTGTTCATCGGTGATGTAATGATTAGCGTACTCACCTCGAGTATGGTAGATTGTGTGTTCATCAGTGATGTAATGATTAGCGTGCTCACCTCGAATATGGTAGATTGTGTGTTCATCGGTGATGTAATGATTAGCGTGCTCACCTCTAGTATGGTAGATCGTGTGTTCATCAGTGACATAATGATTAGCGTGCTCACCTCGAGTATGGTAGATCGTGTGTTCGAGCCCTATTCTGTAAAAACCTGACTATTATATTAATATTGGATGCTTTCCCAGTATGACAACAGCATTAAGAAGTAAGAACAAAGACAGATTAACTCGGAATCAGAATAATGTGTCTTAGTTGAGCGAGATGTCTACTCGCGGACTGTTTCAGTGAGCTAGCACTTTAAAAATTCAACTAAGTGTGTTGGTCTTGTACAAAGCGGACACTATCATTATCTCATCAAAATGTTACTTAGTCTCGCCATGATATACCTGACAAAGGATGACAGATAGTAATCCCAATATATATCCTCTGCTACACAGACGACATACAGCTGTGGCCCCTATAAGTCTGTTCTGCTACGTCTGAGATATACAAAGGATGACGGGTCACTTGGATCCTTGTGGTTTTGCCCTGTTGACACAGGTAAAATACAAAGGGTTACAGATAGCTAGTGACCCCTTTTACATGTAGTTCTGCTCTGCTACATAGGCGATATATAGTGATCCTATTGGTCTGTTTTGCTACACTGGCAACATACAGAGGCTGACAGATAGTGACCCTATATGTCTGTTTTGCTACACTGGCAACATACAGAAGCTGACAGATAGTGACCATATATGTCTGTTCTGCTACACTGGTGACATACAAAGGGAGACAGATAGTTACCATATAGGTCTGTTCTGATACACTGGCGACATACAAAGGGAGACAGATAGTGACCCTATAGGTCTGTTCTGCTACACTGGCGACATACAAAGGGAGACAGATAGTGACCCTATAGGTCTGTTCTGCTACACTGGCGACATACAAAGGGAGACAGATAGTTAACCTATATGTCTGTTCTGCTACACTGGTGACATACAAAGGGAGAAAGATAGTAAACCTATATGTCTGTTCTGCTACACTGGCGACATACAAAGGGAGACAGATAGTGACCCTATAGGTCTGTTCTGCTACACTGGCGACATACAAAGGGAAACAGATAGTGACGGTCTGTTCTGCTACACTGGCGACATACAAAGGGAGACAGATAGTGATCCTATAGGTCTGTTCTGCTACACTGTCGACATACAAAGGGAGACAGATAGTTAACCTATATGTCTGTTCTGCTACACTGGCGACATACAAAGGGAGACAGATAGTGACCCTATAGGTTTGTTCTGCTACACTGGCGACATACAAAGGGAAACAGATAGTGACGGTCTGTTCTGCTACACTGGCGACATACAAAGGGAGACAGATAGTGACCCTATAGGTCTGTTCTGCTACACTGGCGACATACAAAGGGAGACAAATAGTGACCCTCTAGGTCTGTTCTGCTACACTGGTGACATACAAAGGGAGACAGATAGTGACCCTATAAGTGTTCTGCTACACTGGCGACATACAAAGGGTGACAGATAGTGACCCTATGTCTGTTCTGCTACACTGGCGACATATAAAGGGAAACAGATAGTGACGGTCTGTTCTGCTACACTGGCGACATACAAAGGGATACAGATAGTGACCCTATAGGTCTGTTCTGCTACACTGGCGACATACAAAGGGTGACCCTATAGGTCTGTACTGCTACACTGGCGACATACAAAGGGATACAGATAGTGACCCTATAGGTCTGTTCTACTGCACTGGCGACATACAAAGAGAGACAGATAGTTACCCTATAGGTCTGTTCTGCTACACTGGTGACATACAAAGGGAGACAGATAGTTACCCTATAGGTCTGTTCTGCTACACTGGCGACATACAAAGGGAGACAGATAGTGACCCTATAGGTCTGTTCTGCTACACTGGCGACATACAAAGGGTGACCCTATAGGTCTGTTCTACTGCACTGGCGACATACAAAGAGAGACAGATAGTTACCCTATAGGTCTGTTCTGCTACACTGGTGACATACAAAGGGAGACAGATAGTGACCCTATAGGTCTGTTCTGCTACACTGGCAACATACAAAGGGAAACAGATAGTGACGGTCTGTTCTGCTACACTGGCGACATACAAAGGGAGACAGATAGTTACCCTATAGGTATGTTCTGCTACACTGGTGACATACAAAGGGAGACAGATAGTGACCCTATAAGTGTTCTGCTACACTGGCGACATACAAAGGGAAACAGATAAGTACCCTATAGGTCTGTTCTGCTACACTGGCAACATACAAAGGGAGACAGATAAGTACCCTATAGGTCTGTTCTGCTACACTGACGACACACAAAGGGTGACAGAATAGTGAACCTATAGGTCTGTTCTGCTACACTGACGACACACAAAGGGTGACAGAATAGTTACCCTATAGGTCTGTTCTGCTACACTGGCGACATACAAAGGGTGACAGAATAGTTACCCTATAGGTCTGTTCTGCTACACTGGCCACATACAAAGGGAGACAGATAGTTACCCTATAGGTCTATTCTGCTACACTGGCGACATACAAAGGGTGACAGAATAGTGACCCTATAGGTCTGTTCTGCTACACTGGCGACATACAAAGGGTGACAGATAGTGATCCTATAGGTCTGTTCTGCTACACTGGCGACACACAAAGGGAGACAGATAGTTACCCTATAGGTCTGTTCTGCTACACTGGCGACATACAAAGGGTGACAGATAGTGATCCTATAGGTCTGTTCTGCTACACTGGCGACATACAAAGGGAGACAGATAGTGATCCTATAGGTCTGTTCTGCTACACTGACGACACACAAAGGGAGACAGATAGTGACCCTATAGGTCTGTTCTGCTACACTGGCGACATACAAAGGGAGACAGATAGTGACCCTATAGGTCTGTTCTGCTACACTGGTGACATACAAAGGGTGACAGATAGTGATCCTATAGGTCTGTTCTGCTACACTGGCGACATACAAAGGGTGACAGATAGTGACCCTATAGGTCTGTTCTGCTACACTGGTGACATACAAAGGGAGACAGATAGTGATCCTATAGGTCTGTTCTGCTACACTGGCGACATACAAAGGGTGACAGATAGTGACCCTATATGTCTGTTCTGCTACACTGGCGACATACAAAGGGAGACAGATAGTGACCCTATAGGTCTGTTCTGCTACACTGGCCACATACTAAGGGTCACAGAATGTGATCCTATAGGTCTGTTCTGCTACATACAAATGGTGACAGATAGTCATACTAATGCCTTCTCTGTTACACAGATGATATATTTGGGGTAAAGGATAGCAAGTCCTGTGTCTGTTTTGTTACACCTGTGACATAAAGTTTGAGAAATAATGTAGTCTGTGTGCTGTGCTACATAGATGACATACAAAGGATGATGGACAGTACTCCACATATGTGATATAGCGATCCTCATGTCTACTTTGCTATAGAGGCAACATTTAGTAATCCTTATAATTCTGCTCTGCTCTACAGGTGACATACAAAGGGTGATAGATAGTGATTATTATATGTGTGTTCTGCAATGCCTTTGGCATACTAGGGTGACAGATGTCTTATGTGCTTTATGTGTGACATACAAAGGGTGATGGATAATGATGATTATGTCTGTTTTGCTACACCTGAAACATACAAAGTCTAACATATATGTAGCTGTATTTCTGCTCTGCAACACAATGAGCAACAGATAGTGATCCTTATGTCTACTCTGCAACAGCTGACATACAATGAGCGCTAGTTAGTGATCTTTATGTCTACTCTACTACACAGGCGACATACAATGAGCGACAGATAGTGATCCTTATGTCTACTCTACTACACAGGCGACATACAATGAGCGATAGTTAGTGATCCTTATGTCTATTCTACTACACAGGCGACATACAATGAGCGATAGTTAGTGATCCTTATGTCTACTCTACTACACAGGCGACATACAATGAGCGATAGTTAGTGATCCTTATGTCTATTCTACTACACAGGCGACATACAATGAGCGATAGACAGTGATCCTTATGTCTACTCTACTACACTGGCGACATACAATGAGTGATCCCTATAGTTTTGCTCTGCTCCACAGGTGACATACAAAGGGTGATTGATAATTATCCCTGTATGTGTTCTCTGCAACACCTGTGACATACAAGGGCAACAGATAGCAATACCTATGTGACATACAAAGAGTGATGGACAGTGATAACTGTATCCTTAAATGCTACTACAACAACGATAAATACCTACAAATATTTATTTGACCTACATTTCGCAACTACTTTTCTTAGAATTTGGTCAAAGGGAGGTAATTTTTAAATTTACGTTAGTTACTAACAAGGGACAGCACTCTATTATTTACTCATTATAAAGTAATCAAACATTGACACTGTAGAAAGTGATGAGAAAAAGAAACAAACACCCTGAAAGTTGCAAAATCTTACACTTGGGTGTCCCAAATTTGACAATCTTGCACCTCTCCCTGTGTTAGACCCTATATGTCTGATGTGCTACTTGTGTGATATACAAAGGGTGACAGATTCTGATCTTTATATGTCTTCTCTGCCACAAAAGTGACATAGAAATGGAAACAGATAGTGATCCCTATGTACATGTATCTACTCTGTTGCACAGGTGACATATAAAGGGTGACAGATAGTGATTCTCTGTTACACTGATCACACAATAACTGGTGTTGATGAGAAAGATGGCTACATTAAGATATTACCAAATAAATAACAAACACAAGAACTATTGATTGACATTTATAGTCAATAAACAAAATAAAACTTAACTTTTTCAAGTATAATATTGTCTAAGAAATGTTCATAAGAGTCTCCTATTAAAGAAAATTTAATATATCTTAAGACTTCGTAAAATTTCATAATTTTTACAAAAGAGTCAAAACTCATACAAATGGTCAGTCTTTTAACACTTGTAACAATAACAATGTGATTTTTTTTCTTGCAAGAAAGGTAGATTGTGCTATCTTTTAACAAAATGAAACTTGTCCTTTTCTATACATAATTTTATATAAAAGGAAAATCACTCGGAAACAAATACTGTCAAAATCATCAACATCTTCTTGTTATTGTAGCCATGTGCAAGACATTCCTACTATCAACTGTATACACTAATTCATCCTTCAACTGGCACCAGCATATCTTTAGAACTGGTACCTTTCAATTGCACATTCATTATCACATGACCATAACTGCTGTATCAAGACTTTGTTCCAAACTGTTCTATTGTCTGAATCACAAGGTTAAAATGGTCAAAGAAATTGTTGACACTAACACGTATCATTCTAGCTTCTGCTGCTTCAAAATGTCTGAAAAGGAAATTGTTGCTATATGACACTGGGTCTTTTTGTAATTTCAAATTGTCTACACTTCTAAATTGTTGATTTCTGACTACCACTGACTTGCATTTGAGCCATATTACCCACCTTAAGTGTCATTGTTTCAAGACACCTACCGATGATCATGTGTTCCCCAGTCAGTTAGAAATATATATACAATCAAACCTGCCTTAAAGGGCATCACTGTCTATAAAGGACAGTCTCATTTTGCCCATTTATGAATAGTGCATATAATTTTAACCTGTATATAAAGGGCAACTGCTCATTAAGGCCACATTTTCAGGTTTCCTTGAGTGGCCTTTATATACAGGTTTGACTGTGTGTGTGTGTGCCGTATATGTCCTGCTCATCCAGTGTATGACTCTTCCAGAGTAACTGTACTCACAAATTAATAGAGAAATTGAGTCCTATTTGTATATACTAGGATAAAGAGATTTGATCATCAGTATATGTAATATATTGCAGTTTATATTTTTACTTGTTTACAAAGAAGTCTAAATAATGAGTACAGTCAAACCTGCTTTGCTGACCACCTCTATTATAGAGCAATAACTTGTAATATGATAATAGGTGTTACCTAAACTTGGGACAAGTCCAATATTAAAAAAAAAAAATTATAAATCCATGTATTGACCAAAATGGTAGGCTATGAATGTTTTATCATTTTTCAATATCATTATTTAAATATTAAAATTTTGAAATTTTATGAAAAATTTAGAAGATTTTATCATTTTGAATTTTTTTGTGAAAATTTTGAACTTTAAAAAAAATATATTAATTTGATAATTTTGGAAAATTTTGAAATTTTATGAAATTTTTTTAATTTGTTGTAATTTTGGAAAATTTTGAAATTTTGACCTTTTTTGTATATTGCCACGAGTACAAGATTACTGTGCATCCTTATGGAGTTGAATTCCACCAGTAACCCTGTATTGGTTTCCGGTTGTGTCATTTCCAGTGCAAGGAATTTTATCCATTAGTGCTATGGATCTGGAATCAAAATATTGCTATTTTTACCATGGTTGGAACTTTGTCCCATATTATGTGACCTTAATTTTAATTTCCCTTCTGACACAGTAAATATTAATTCATATTAATTAAACCTGTATTAAGCGACCACCTGTCTTATGTGACCCTATTTCAGTGTTCCCTTGGAAGGTCACATAAGATAGGTTTGACTGTACCACAATATTCCAGGTATTAGCCTACCATGTTTATTAGAACGACTATTAATTAATTAATATATTCCTAGCTCAGCTTATCTGTAGCAATATCACTGATCCTCTCAACTTTGACAAAATTGGGTTCAGCTTTTTTTTTTTGTCAGCTGAAATAACAACAGTTTAAATTAATCGTCTACTTACACATTGAGATGATTGCCCTCCACCGATATTGTTCTCTTGACACCTCCACGTTTAGGTTCGGCATCCACACTAAGTGTTTTGTATGCAATCTGGGCATCATTTTCAGAAGGCAGTGGAACAGAAAGATCCCTGTAAATACAGTTAACTTAGATAATAAGAGTGTATTCTTTTTCAATACAAAGTCTGAACTGACCTAAACTGATCTGTCCACAATTTGTATGGTTCTTGTTAGTTGAACAATATATAGACATGTTCCTCATGTTAAAGTTAGAACCTTGTCTCCACTGACCCAATTTATACTACATGTATATAACATTATAAATGGGGATTTCATTGCAGGTGTTTTGTCTGAAGCAGGAGAAGCTTAACCTGGTCTGTCCTGGTTTGTGTGGTGTATGGAGCATGACCAGCAAAAACCTGCCCTGGTAGGCTGGTCTCACTCATATAGTCCCTGTGTTGGTGTTGTGTATATTCTATGTCTATATGGTGGTGGCAGGCCTGATTACCCCCATATTGGAAATTTGTCAATGAAGTTGAGAGCGAAGGAAAAAATCAGATTTATCGAAAATTGACATTTGCCAATTCATATATAGTATAGAGAATGTATAATCTTATTGAGCAATGTATTATCTTTACACATAAATTATACGATTATTGATATATTGAGTTGGTTTCAGATATCTTGTATGATAGCCCTAATAAAGGGCGAAGACCTTTTAACTGTAAGCTATACGATTTGTGGTAATAAGTCATACTCCTATTCATACTCATAGCCAAAACATCTTTTCACCGGAAACATGAAATTATAGAACAAAGTTGTATTTAAAAACAAAATGAAAATTATTTCAATAAGAAATTCGCAAATCTGTAACCATTTCAATTCTTCTCAATTGAAATACACAGTGTAGAATGGTAACGGACTACTCTGGTTTTTTTCTGCATTTCCAGGCTACTCGGGTTGAGCAACGAACTTTTTACGTGTTAAAAAATGACCTGTCACAGAAAATGGACCCATTAAACATCGTCTTGTTTTTCCTTCAAATAAGCATTTTATATCATTGTTGACTATTTCGTTTTCCTTTATAACACATGGAAACTATATAAATATATGAAAGAATAATACTTATTACATATTTAAGTTTTATTGCAAAAGCCGAGCAACGGACTTTTTGTGTTCATGGTTTATTTCCAATATTTGTGGCATCGGACTGTTAGGGATTTTAAGCAAGGGACTTATTGTGTTTATTTATTTTAGGGTAAAGAGGAAAAAGAACCTATGGCTAAACAAGCCGAAGAGATATTTATCTCAACTTTTTAGTCACCTAACGTATCAACAATTCCCCAATGGTCACCTCTTTGAAATCATTTTTTAAACTTATTTGTTGCCGTCGTTCCTCCCACTGCCCCAATTACTCACTACAAATTACTGTGTTCCGATGCAGATAATATAATTCGTTTAGCTGTAACACAAAATTATACCATGATACTGTAAAAGTAACTTCCTCACTGAAATCAAAATCGGTAACAAAAGAACCTTAATCTTTTTAATCAGTGTTGATACACGAAATCACAATTGGTAACGAAAGAACCTTTATTTTTTAATCAGTGTTGATTTGAAATAATCATTTTCCATTGTCAATGTGAAAGCAGAGATTTGGCGGATGAATTTTACATCAGACTGTGTTATTTTTAGTCAGCAGCAGTTCTTACGCTCATCAGTACGAGGTTGTGTTTCAAATGTCAACGAGAGTAAAATGTGACAGGGTCAAGAATGTCATGTTTATGTTTGTGGAGATTTAATGTATAAACGATATACACAGTTAATCAAATTTGAAACCATGTATTATGTTATTTTGGGAAGAAATGTACCGGGGTACTTTAATAGATACCGTTACATAAGAAATATGTTTCCAATGGCATGTTGAATTACTATAACACATCACATTTCCTGTCCATATTTCATGTTTTATAAATACATGTGTATGCTGATTTTCTATTTTATACATACAGAAAAGAGAGTTTAAAACTGGGCCTAAAAGGACTTTAGAGGGTGAATTTTTAAATGGGTCTGTACTACAGTTTTCAGTCCCCAAGCTGAAAATCTGGAAAATATCTCCAACTTATGAGTACCATCAGTACTTTGATTTAATTGGGAAGGCAAAACTGATCGTCAGTCAGGACCTCTAATTTTTATATAGATTTGAGAAGCATGTTTCTGAACCAATAACTCATCAAAGTTTAGATCTTAACTTGAAACTGTTTGGATAGAAAATCACAAGACGACCTAAATCATAGGCGGTGGAACGAAATTTTGAGTGAGGGGCAAGATTCTTGAAAATTCCGAGGAAAAGCAAATTTACCAGGAAATTGCAAATTTTGCCCCATAATGTTGCTCCCCCCACCTTTGGACCTGGGGGGGGGGGGCAATTCCTCCCAACACATGTAATCCTTTGCTGAAAAACACAATAGTCCGGTGCCACCAACACAGATAGTCCCATGCCACTGAAAGTGCTGGATAGACTTGCACCAATTGGAAAGGTTTTATGGTTTACCTTGAACCAATTGAAACAAACATTATAACAAAAAAAGAGGACAGCTTACTGACAATATGCTTCGATGCAATGTCGTTTTTAGCAAAATCGGTATTTTTACCTCAGGGTCACAAGTTTGTGTAGACGATCTTGAAAATAGCAGACCACTTTCACTAGATATGAATGAATATTATCCGGGGACAGAAATAATTTTTGCATTTCGTGACAAAGCTTATTTGAAATAAAAAAAATAGTATATATACTGGTTACAGGGGTTTCAAAGCCTAAAAAATTAGGCTGGGGCATGCCTGAGGGCCCAGTGGGTCCAGGGCAATGCCTGGTAGGGGGTCCAGGGGGGCAAAGCCCCCCGGAAGCTCCTGAAATCTAGCATTGTGTGGACCAAAGAATGCACTTCAGAGACTACAAAACATAAGTGTTTTCGAAAGAAAAATCCCATTAACTTTCTCTCTTAGATTTCACCAAGACCATGCATAATGGATTTTCCCTCCCAATTTCTTTTTTTGAATATTTCAGATTACAGACTTCAGCCAAGATTATTCATGGATAGTCTGCCGTATCTTAAAAAACCCAATAGGACCATAAAGAGCTATGGTTCTGCAGCTAGGCTTGACCAAGCCATTGTTATCAAAGCTTAAATTTCTCAAAATTCTTTTGTTGGCTTTGTCCTTTTCTTTTTCACAATACCTTGGCTTGTGTGTTTTTTACTTTATTACCAGTAATTAAACTCATCAAAGATTATTGGAACGAATCAAGACATACAAGTGTAAGAATTAATAAAACATGTAAATTTAATTAAATGCAATCATCATTTTTAAAATTTATAACTTTAATAAATAGATCAATACAAATATAATTAAACAAAAGCAATATATGTTGTTACTTTCACGACTTAAGTGCAAAAAAAATATTCCAGCAAAAACGATTCGCGGGAAGACATTTATAAACATTTGAATCACAAAAGTTAAATTTATTTTGGAAAAAAAATGGGGCCGACGTTTTGACATTTATTCGTATTTGAGCCAATTGTCCGGTCCCTTTTCCAGATTTCTAGAAATTTTCTATCCCTTATCTCCTCGTACCCCTTTTTTAAAATGTTTTTCAACACACTTTCATTTCTGTGAACAACTGCGGTAGGGCCCCGTCAAAACATTCAAATAAATTAGCATACATTTTATACCGGAAGTTAAACATTGACTGAGTTAAGCAACAAGACAGTACACCCCAAAATGATTGGACCCTGGGTTTTAAATGGATAACGAAAATCGCACAAAATATTGTGAAGTCATATATTCATAATACATAATGATCATAGTTACTTATATTACTGAAGATTACACTAGTTTGTGTTTGAACATAATTTGTAATTGGTAATATTTAAAAGAAACACATCTAATGTTAATCACGCAGCATGTTAGATGTATTGAATTTATATCATAAGTAATTATTTAATGAAAGGAAATAATTAAAAGTAATTAAACCAAGGATTTATATAGTATACCATACTATATAAATCCTTGATTAAACGCAACTAAAATTTAATGGTAATAACTAAAAAGAAATTGTTGATTGACTGTATAGATTATATTTGGTACTAAATCCAACTTTCTTTTTTTATTTTTATATAAATATTTTATTACTAAATTATTTTTAATACTGGTGCCGAATATGACAGGTGCCGAACTAACCAACCTTAAGTGCCGATTTGACTATGTAGATAGGTGCCGATTTGACCTGCTACCATTTTGTCTGCTTCAGAGTTTTACCGTTGACTGTGTGCCACAGCAAAACGTTGGTGGCCTATTTTCGAGTTTCAAGTTTGCAGGGGTGCTCTGACTTCTAGAGTGAAGCAGTTGTGAAAAATTATGTCTCGTCGGAAAGATAAAATCAATATGCTAGCGAATGACAACAAAGATTGTTTGAATGTCCATGTGTGATTTTTTTTTGATTTTTTTCAATCCTGAAACAGAACTGGTAGTGGCTTGTCTACGTTGGTCGTTACATCCCTTGTTAGTATATAGGCCACGTGACCTCTATGAAAGCGATTCAAGCCCCTGTGTGTTGTTTACATCTGCAAGTAAGGGAGATAATCGAACATGTTACATGGCCATAGGCATAGTACACAACACGTTAAACTCCCCTAGCCCTAGGGAGAGAGAGCATAAATTAAATGTCAAGTAAAATGGACGAGCTATGGAATTTAAGCACAATGATAGCTTAAGTTCAACGTTTATAAGGGTCAATAAAATATAAATAAAATAATACATTTTGAATTTGTCCTCGGTTTCTTCACTCATTTTTCACTTCAACCGGAATTTTCTACTTTCAGATTGCAGCGCACGCGGAGTGAGAACAAAAGTGTACTTCCGGTGTCTCGTGTCAACAGATTTGAGTCACACAAAGCGAAATATTTTAAGAAAATTTGGAGAATACCCGTATAATATTACATCAAATGGAAAATCACAGGGAAGAAGGATGACTGACTAATGTTAATAATTGACTAAATGATACCAAAGAATACTTATATTTCTTAAAATATGGGGCTTTTATTCTCGAGATTATGGAGTTTATTCACAAATGAAGGTAAAAAACAAAAAAGCCTTTAAAAGGCAAAGTTACATAATCATATAAATATACATTGTTGTTTCATTTTGTCATTTTGTCTTGAATATAATATTTGTCAATCGTGGGTTTTGAACACAGGCACTTGTTTCTATGAATGGGGTATCGACGATTGTCGGGCATTGATAGAAACAAGTGCCTGTGGTTTTGAATTGAAGTTGTGGTATTAATTATAATAAAAAACTAATAACATACATTTTGTAATAAAATATTTCAACAAAAAGTCAAAATTTTAATTTAATTTTTAATGACAGACTGACAGTTAAACACACGTGGGCTTGTTTAATTTCAAAATTATGATTTATCTATCATACATGTATCTATATGCTATAATATATAGAAAGTGTAATATCAAAACTCTAAAACCTGTTTGTGTTTTTGTGTTTTGTTAAATTTATTAAATGATAAGATGTACAATGTAGCCATCACTGTCCGTATTTATAATTAATTACCCACTAAATGATTGTTCTATCATTTAGAGGTATACATCAAAGAAAAGTTTTTTTGACACCAAATTGTTTAACACGATGCTCAT
>MJUT01056894.1:223304-233495 GCA_002080005.1 Gigantidas platifrons
GGCACTTGTTTCTATGAATGGGGTATCGACGATTGTCGGGCATTGATAGAAACAAGTGCCTGTGGTTTTGAATTGAAGTTGTGGTATTAATTATAATAAAAAACTAATAACATACATTTTGTAATAAAATATTTCAACAAAAAGTCAAAATTTTAATTTAATTTTTAATGACAGACTGACAGTTAAACACACGTGGGCTTGTTTAATTTCAAAATTATGATTTATCTATCATACATGTATCTATATCCTGGCGTTACCAAATTTCGATAACATAACGATTTATTGGCTTATGTCAAGCTTCCCGTAGATTTTTTGTATGAAATACTTTAATAAACTTAAATAACTAATATAGTTGTTTAACTGTGCAAAAAAGAAGAAACATCCGATAAACAGTTTGACTTGTGTCAATCTTATGAAGTGTGTCGTTGTTTTTACTTGAAAGAAAATGGCGTATCCTTTTTTCGATAGGGGAGATAATTCCAACTCATTCGGCCCTGAAATAGTCGTCCCCGATATATCTCGGCCCAAAAAAATATCGACACTAATCACCAAGTTCGAAGATACTGTGAAGTTTATATTTTTTTCAAATATTGTTTTTTCTCTCTAAAAAATTGCAGACTTAGAAATATAGAAAAATGAAATATCTTATGAAGCCTCAAGATGACCTTTGATTGTAGTTGATAAAATTCGAGATTTTTTTAAATGGAAAACATGTTTAATTTAAAATAAAATAAATATACAGACATAAACTTACAAAAAAATCATAGATTTAATTAGTTTTTCATTGGTAGCACTTTATTCTCACTTCTGTAAGTTGCCACTCTTTAAAGATGTCTTTGAACGTCATTTGAACAATTTCATAACATGACACCTTTGGCTTTCCAAACGTTTCATTTTTGGACAGGGATTCCACTATGTTCTATTTTTAGAATATATTAGCGTAGAGGCAGACGATCAAGACAATGACAGTTCAGTGGATTCTAATTAAGTTTTCATGAGGAAAATCAACGTTTTGCGGTCAAATAAAATGGTATTAGTGAAAACATAGTTTTTCTAGTCTAGGAGGAATAGAATAAGTTACTCACTTCTTTTAAAGACATTTTCTAGATTTTTGTTTACTTGTGGTAGACGCCAACACTAGGTCGTTCTATACCAAAATGTTCCGGGTGGTGACGTCATCAGAATCCGAATGCGACACTAAAAATACTGACCTATCGAAATTAGGTTCTTATCGAATTTCGGACACTGCACAATATGCTATAATATATAGAAAGTGTAATATCAAAACTCTAAAACCTGTTTGTGTTTTTGTGTTTTGTTAAATTTATTAAATGATAAGATGTACAATGTAGCCATCACTGTCCGTATTTATAATTAATTACCCACTAAATGATTGTTCTATCATTTAGAGGTATACATCAAAGAAAAGTTTTTTTGACACCAAATTGTTTAACACGATGCTCATCACTAGGCACTACAAACATCTCGATCACTTCACTATTTTTAAACATAAATGGGAAATATTTATACAATGAATAGAGAAATCATTGGGCAGTGAACTAATGATCAACATCAATGAAACCACAACCCCCTCCCAGAGGGTGTGCCGGGGGTAGAATAGGCACCAGGTTTCTCCATCCTAGAGGCACTAGGCCTCTAAAAGGGGTCAACCCCATGGGAACCCTGGGGTATAGAAATGGGACCAAGAGCTTCTTCGGCTTGAAGGGGCGTCCGTCGGTTGTGCGGGATGTATAAATTGACAACCAACCCTTCCTTCGGATTAGACGTAAATAAAACCAAGGTCCTGTGTTGAGCGATTGCCACCCTCTTCGCACGTTAAAGAACCCAGTGTAACAGCTCATTATGCTCATGATGAGTGGTCCATAGGAGACCTGTTGCACTGGCAAAATTCTCCGTCCCTACCCATCACATTTCCTTGTTTCGAGTCCCGTGGCGTTTAAATTATTCTCGTCCTGAATATAGCTGAAAAATTGCTCGCTGGACGTTAAACATCAATCAATCAATCAGTCAATGAAACCTCCATGTAAAATATTTTAGTTATACAATGAATAGAGAAATCATTGGGCAGTAAACTAATGATCAACATCAATGAAACCACCATATAAAATATTTTGGTGTCACAAAACTTTTCTTAGATACCATATTCCCTTGAGTACTCCAAAGTCTTCTGCATCTGATACAGCTTTGAGCCATATTATCTCGTAACAATGTAAGCCAACACAATTAATAAGATACACAGTGAATTATATTGATAATTGCTTAAAATGTTCTGAAAAGAATAAGACCTTCCTAACAATGAGGCTGACCTGGAGGATTTAAAACTTAAAGGTCCAGAATCTTCTACTTTGAAGAATAATTTTGAACCACCGTTTTGGGGCTAGTGAAAATTTGTCTAAATAACTGTATTATAACTGTATTATCTATAATGTGATTCCGAAAAAATCGACATGTATGAGTTGTGTGATAAATTATATCTTTATTACAATTTCTAGAATGAGGAATTTAATCAGAACTATATAACTGCAAAGGTTTTTCAATTAGATGTATTGTGAATGTGAGTACTGCTCACTGGATATTATTCGCATAAACAAACAGTATGTATCGTAATTGTTTACATAAACTTTTATTCTTGTAAAAAATCAATATGGGTAATCAAAGACATGGTCGTAAATCCAGAGCTGCATCACCCAAGCGTAAGCGGGGAGAAAGTACTGATCAAAGTGAATTAAGCGACCTTAATGACATATTAGAAAATATCTAAAAAAATTCTAATAAAGTTGAATCAGCTCTGCGCCACTTGATAACCAAAGCCATCAAATCAGAAGTATCATCTGAACTTGCTCCACTTCAAAATCAGATAGATTATCTCAAGATTAAACTAGACGACCAAGAACAATACTCACGAAGAACCAATCTCAAAATCTCTGGGATAAAAAAGCAAGGTCGTGATGAAAATACAGACGATCTAGTTTTAGACGTCAT
The DNA here is from genome assembly GCA_002080005.1 of Gigantidas platifrons. Lineage (NCBI taxonomy): Eukaryota > Metazoa > Mollusca > Bivalvia > Mytilida > Modiolidae > Gigantidas > Gigantidas platifrons. The sequence goes on from MJUT01056894.1 coordinate 226,308, forward strand.
CAACAATCTAATATTAAAACATCAAGGAGTAGCACTTAACTACTCTCAGATAGGGCGCACACATAGAGTAGGACCACCACCAACTACCTCCACAAAAAATCAGGCTCGTGACATCATCATAAGATTTATAAGTTACCGTGATAGAGACCTAGTTTTCAGGAATAAGAAAAACCTTAAATCTTTTAATGAATGCCAATCACCCGACCATAGACTTTATGTAAATGAAGCTCTCACACAAAGACGGGCATCTTTGTATAAGAAAACCAGAGATCTCTTCAGGAATAAGAAAATTAAAAACTGTTGGACACATGACGGCAAAATCCTAGTGAAATCGTTAGTTAAAAAGACTGTCCAGATAACAGATGAAAAAGATCTGGAACAATTCTTGAAGATCACGGTGGTACAGGACCCGAATACGTCCTACGTCAAACCCTCGTATAAAGATGCGCTTTCAAACAATTCTGTACTGAATGCGTCGGCTGCTACGTTTGTTTCACACAGCTCTCGTGATAAACTTGTTACATCGACACCAATGCAGACTACAAATCATAGCAAGAACATGTACATCCATTCTTAACTTTATAAACATTATTATTATTATTTAATGTTGTCAACTATGTTATACTTACTCAAATTTATTTTACTGGTAACATATTTATAATTATCAAGTAAATTCCTTGCCGGATATTACCCGTAACCGGCTGGGTGATTATAACCTTGTTTATTAGTTTTGATCAGAGTCAGTTAAACGTTTTTTATCATATATCAGTAACTAATAATCGTTTGGATGTTATTTTACGTTGAGTAAAATGTTCCATATGATTTTCTGTGTTGACATATCCTCTATAGTTTGTGAAATCCCATGTGTTTGTCAAGTCAGGTCAAGTGCAGTGTTTATTTAACAGATGTAAGTTCACTAGCTCCATCATCAATTATGTAATGTTACTAACATTGATGATGTTTCTAACATCTCGGTATCATATCATGTGTTCTGACATGAGACTTCCCCTATATATGTATATAGTACTACTAGTCATGCATATTTATGTGCATATGTTTCCTAATGTTTTCCTTATGTTTAACTTTGTTTTTTTATGTTTGTGTATATTTCTTCAAGGGGACTTAAAATTTTAAATGTGTCATTGTTTATATATACATTTTGATAATGGATAAAAAAATAACTATTTTAATTTGTCCCCATGTAGTCAATCAAACTATATTATCTTTAACATATTCTTATTTATCAGTTATCTCATTGTTATTACTATTGTGTAACGATATTCACCCTAACCCAGGGCCATTGTCAAATAATTCCAGATGCAAACTACATAATATTTCCATAGTTAATATGAATGTCAATTCTCTTCGTAACAAAACAGAGTTGATAAGTACTGAGCTTGGTGATCACGATATTATCTGTATAACTGAATCTAGGTTAAACAATACTGTAAGTTCGTCTGATATTACCATTGATAATTTTATAAATCCAGAGGCATTCCGTAAGGATAGGATAACTGACAGTGGTGGTGGTATACTTATTTATATTCATAATACGTTACTAGGCAGGCGTAGACTTGATCTAGAAGTACCCGAAGTTGAATCTGTTTGTATAGAATTTTTTGCAGATAATAGAAAATTTTTATTAGTGTGCTTATATAGACCGCCAAATGCACGAGTGTCATCATGGGATTATATTGATAATTTATTTGACAAATGTGTTGATTCAGGTATAAGTAATTGTATTTTTCTTGGTGATATCAATGTTGACCTTATTACGATCAGCAATAATCACAAGTTTACACATTCTTGTCAAAGGTTAGGCCTAGAAAATGTGATACATGAACCTACTAGAATTACTAGTTCGTCTTCCACTCTAATTGATCCTATACTGGTCAATAATTATGATATAGTTAGAGATAGCTATGTACTTCCAAACTTTTGTAGTGACCATTGTCCTTCCATTATTGAGATTAATTTTTCTGTTACTAGAGAAAAGTCTTATTTAAAGACAATATGGGATTATGATAATGCAAATTATATTGCCATTAACCAGCACTTGCAAAATACTGACTGGGATATGAAATTTGGAGATTCAGATAATGTTAATATCATAAATGAAGTTATTAACTTAGAGCTTAACTCTGCTATGAATACTTATATTCCAAAAAGGATTATACGTGTTTGACCACGGGATAAATCTTGGATAAATAGTGAAATAAAGTGTAAAATTAGAAAAAGGAACCGGGTGCATAAAAAGGCAAAAGTTCGAAATCTAGCAAGTGACTGGGAAAATTTTCGTAGAATACGCAATGAGATAATTGATATGATTAGAGAAGCCAAAAAACATTATATTATAAAATTACAAAATTCATTGATTGACAAGTCTATTCCACCTTGTAAGTGGTGGCGAATTGCAAAGAGTGTCTCAAAATTTAAAAGTACTAATACTACAAATACTCCTATTAAGGTAAATGGTGATATTTTGTTCCATCCTGTAGACAAAGCTAATTCTATTAATAACTATTTTACATCAGTATCTAACATAGATTCTGAACCTGATCTTCCTGATGTACCCTCACTTGCACCTTGTGAGCTGTCTGACATTGTCATTAATGAACAAGAGGTATGTGATCAGTTTCAAATCTTAAATATGTCTAAGCCGGCCGGTCCTGATAACCTTCCGCCTAATTTTTTAAGAGCTGTTTTCCAGTCATTAATTAAACCACTAATTATTTTATTTCAAAAAAGCTTAAATTTTGGTGTGGTGCCTGGTGACTGGAAACTAGCCAATGTCTCCGCTATTTACAAAGGTAAAGGTGGTAGCGATAGTGTAGCAAATTATAGACCAATATCTGTTACTAATTGTTTTATTAAGATATTAGAAAAAATTATATTCAAACACCTTCACAACTACTTGTTAAGATATAATATACTATCGGATGATCAGTTTGGATTTAGACATAGAGACTCCACTATAAACTAGTTATTGGTAATTTATGATGTCATTATGAAAAATTTAGATATTGGCAAAGATGTTAGGTTTATTTTTTGTGACATATCAAAAGCGTTTGATCGTGTCTGGCATCGTGGTCTATTGTACAAACTTAGAAAATATGGAATTAAGGGTAACTTATTGACTTGGTTTGGTAGTTATCTTTCTGACCGTAAGCAGCGAGTCTGCATGAATGGATACTACTCTACTTGGAATTCCATTAATGCTGGAGTTCTGCAAAGCTCCATACTGGGACCACTTTTATTTTTATTATTTATTAACGATATTGTTGATGTCGTTTCCAATAGCATGAAACTATTTGCTGACGATGCAACCCTTTATTGTATTGTTGATGATCAGAATGAAGCTGCTCAATCCCTGAATAGCCTTAGTACTTGGGCATCTAATTGGTGTGTTATTTCAATGCCTCAAAAACTAAGCCTATGCTGTTTACTAGAAAACATGATGTTAATATTCCCTCTTTATATATGAATGGTGATGTTTTAGAAGATGTACTTAAACATAAACATCTTGGTATACATTTTTGTCCTAATGGTACCTGGAAAGATCATATAGATGAAATTTATAAAAAAAAAGCTTGCTCTCATCTTAATATATTGCGCATGATGAAACATAATCTTGATAGGAACTCACTAGAAAAGCTTTATTTTGGTTTTATAAGACCTATACTAGAATACGGAAGTGTAGTTTGGGATAATTGCACAAGAGAACAGTCTGATCTTATTGAATCAGTGCAATACGAATCAGCCAGAATTATTACAGGTCTTCGAAAGGGTACCTCAAGGGTTAAGTTGTATGGTGAATTAGGGTGGGACTCCTTGCAAAACAGACGTAAGAAGCAAAAACTTATTCTAATGTTCAAAGCTCTGCAAGGAGAGCTACCCAACTATATAATGAATAATATTATTTCTTATATTAATTTTGAACCTAACTACATGGTTAGAAACCCCAGATTCTTCACCCCTCCCCAATGCCACACCAAGTCATATAAGGATAGCTTTTTTCCAACTGTTCTGGACTTATGGAACAAACTTGATAATGATACTAGGAACATTCAGTCATTGTCTTCATTCAAGATTAAACTTAATGAAGATATTGATAAATCTCCTAGCTTCTACTCTATTGGTTCTCGCAGCTTAAATATTTGGCATTGCCAACTTCGTAATGAAGCAAGCAGTTTAAATCACCACTTGTTTCAGTCTCATCTGTCTGACAGCTCCCAGTGTGCCTGTGGGGATGCAATTGAAAATAATTTCCATTATTTTTATGTTTGTCCATTGTTCATAAGACACAGAATACAACTTTAATTCTCTAAGAAAGTTTCAAGATGTTTTAAATTTGGATATATTATTGAAAGGCTCACCAATCCTTACTGTAGAGGAGAATACTGAGATACTCAATGCTGTTCACCATTTCATTACTGGTAGTAGAAGATTCACATGACTCAACAAACAAACAAATTTTCCTTTTCTCTGTATTTGGTTATATACCAACATTGAAAAGTCTTCCCATATATAGCTCCAAATCTTAAAATTTTCAGTTTAATTGATAGCTGTAAATCTTTCAATTATTCAGGTCTCCCTTCCCCCTACCCCCTTTACCCAATTTGTACTTGCCTATCTCAATCAATATTTTGTTTAGATATTTCCCCCCTTATTTATTTATTTGTCTCTTCTTCCTCCATCTCTCCCAAAATCCCTTTATTCAATTATAAATATATATACTGAAAAAAGAGTTAATTCATATTGATATGATGGACCTCACTTAATTAGTGATTTTGATTTCATAATTTCAGTTTACATGTTGTATATATTGTGTGTTACTAGTAAATGTAAGTTCAGTCTATCCATCATGCTATGCCAATTCATCATTATTAATATTATAAATAATAATACATTTGTTTGCTTAAATATAAAGCCATAATTTGGCTATTCCAAATTATATCATACCTATTAACCAGAGAACAAAAAGAAGAAGAGAAGAACAAAAAACTTTTTCTTTTTGTAAGATTCTGCTATTAATATACATTTATTTATGCTTGGTAATTAAGATGAATTGCATGTATACATGATGGGTAGATTGCTCTGTCTTATGTAAATTGTTTTCTAATTGTTCCATCTTGTTGTTGGAGAGGATTTGCATAGGCATAGCCTGTTATCCAATCCTATTGATTTATCAATAAAATATTTGAAATGAAACCCCTGCTAATATAAAATTTGTAAATATTACATGTATTGAACAACCACTGTGTAGTGTACTGTTACAGTCAGATCCTTGTCCAGCATATGTTCCTAGGTAAAAATTAAAACAAAGTTTTGCTTTCCTATACAATGTACATATACAACCTATTTTATTTTCTGAAACACAGGTATTTTTTCTTGGACCTTAAATCAATAATGGTCACACAGTTCTGCTTTGTATAGCAAACAGAGGGGGTTGGAATACAATGTATAACGATTGGATTATTTGGGTTTGTACATCCTTAAGTACATTTAAAATACATGTATTGTATATCACATTCACTATTTGGAGATCATTATTTGGAAGTACTTGTCAACTTGCAATTGCCTATTAAAAAATAGTGAAGTTATCGACCTGCTTGCTTCAAAAACCAATAAAACAATTATCTGGAGTACATATGGACAGTGATGACTACATTGTAGAAGTAAATTTTCACTGTAAATAATCAGATAAATTTAAAATCACATAAATTTAAAATCACTAACAGGTATATATACATGTATACAGGGTTAGAATCTTGAAAAAATATGAGGTTACCCGAAAGCAGAAAATATAAGGTTCTCAAAAGAAAAATGCAGTATTTTATGAAAAAATCAAGTCGTCCGGATGGACTTTAGCTTGATTTTGACGACAGGACGACCCTGAATTTCGAACCCTGGGTACTGTATATGAAATTTGGTTGTTACCCTTTATTCTATATATAACATGCATGTACTTTGTGTTCTATAATAGTAATTTTTTTTAAATTAAACAAACACCTATGTTTACACACATGTACTACTTTAATACATTTGTACCAATGAGTACTATCCATTAAATAATAGTATACTCTCATTGAGAAACTACTTCAAATATTTTCTTCATATCACAACTACTAATCACTGACACATTGCATAACGTGATGTCACTCGGGGTAATTAAGAAATATTTTAATATTAACTGTCAGCTTGATATGAGTATGACGTACATGTATGTATCAGTACATGTATTATTACATGTACAGTTTGTACGTACATACATGTAGTATTAAAACTATTTCGTGACATACAAAAAATGTAATGGCTGTTAATTACCATAAGAACATTTTTATGTCTTCATTTAAATTATGTCCCATTTGTTTTTGATGCACTTTTTTTTTAATGAAATTTGGAATGAATATGAATTATTTTGATATATAATATGATATGATTATTTATTCTTTTTGAATATTTTTACTTAGTGTAAACTTATTTTGTTAACTGTTAAGCAATGTCTGGACACTACTTCGAAAATATATTTTATTTTTCGAAAAAACAACTTAGACAATCTTCTATACACCTCCAGGCTCCAAGGCTATAGAAATAGAAATAGAAATACTTTATTAAACCAATTAATGACCCTTGCAGGTTTATAATTTCATACAATGATTAGAATACATAACACAAATTAAATATGTACATTAGTTTCAAATAAAAAGTCTGAAGTAAAATGCATACATTTGATATCATCTGGTACATGGACATTTTAGACAAAATTTGATAAGAATATTATCTAGGTATGATGCTCACTTGTTTATGTACATTGTTGTAAAATGTACCGAGATACTTGTAGGATAAAACTTTGATGAGTCCCAACAAAAAAGTCATAAATCACACTAACACATTCTTTGTGAGTTCTCGGCAAACAAAATTGATGTTTACAGGCCTAGGACTTGTCTAGAGGGGTTGCAAGTATCTCGGCTTCATTATCATACGAAAAACTTTTTAAACATTCATGCAAAGAATAGCAAATGTAATCAAAGTTAAGAAAGAAATGAAAAACAAAAAAACCCACAAAGTCAGAACTTCCAAAATCTGACTTTAATTTTGTAGAAACAGAGGCAAAATCTGTACCATAACACACATATAAAATGTACATGAACTCACCCTAACACACATATAAAATGTACATGAACT
>MJUT01056894.1:234306-269558 GCA_002080005.1 Gigantidas platifrons
CCCTAACACACATATAAAATGTACATGAACTCACCCTAACACACATATAAAATGTACATGAACACACCCTAACACACATAAAATGTACATGAACTCACCCTAACACACATATAAAATGTACATGAACTCACCCTAACACACATATAAAATGTACATGAACTCGCCCTAACACACATATAAAATGTACATGAACTCACCCTAACACACATATAAAATGTACATGAACTCACCCTAGCACACATACAAAATGTACATGGACTCACCCTAACACACATATAAAATGTACATGAACTCACCCTAACACACATACAAATTGTACATGAACTCTTCTGATTTGGTACAGGCTCTTTGCAAAGCAGATAGAAAATATTATAAACATTGGTATGATAGTTGTAATATAATATTTGTTTTCAATTACCAGTATGTTTATCCAACATATACATGTACATGAATGCTCACTCCTCATTTGGTACAGGCTCTTCAATAAACATACATGTGTATATAGAAAATACCATTGGTAAACAGTCATTGGTATGATAGCTATTACATTGCATTTATCATGTTTATCCAAATAATATGTGTTTATTATATTGTATTATACATGTATATATTTCACATTAAAGTAATTATCAAATCTGACTATATTTCAGAACATAAAGTAATTATTGTTGGTTTAGATAATGCTGGGAAAACAACTATTTTATATCAGTTGTAAGTACATTTTGTGTAAAACCATATTTATTCTGAACCTAAATTAAACACAAAGTAAAATGACAGTTTCATTGGTCATATAATACACATGTGTATTTGAAGTAAGCTTGTTTTTGGCATATTATATGGTGGTTTCGAATTTCCAGAATATGTGTATTATCCCAGACAAGTTATGTTGATGATATATTGCTTAACTCGTTATCAACTGGGGGGCCGTCATGGCCGTGATCATATGGTTGTTTGATTTACAACTACGTATACCTGTGCAATCAGTGCCTATCACCACTAAAGTTTGAAGTTCAAACCCTATCCATAGCGAGATGTACTCGATACAACATTAATTATATGATAAAGTTTGTCAATGACTTGTGTCAAGTCTTTGGTTTTCTCCTGGTACTCTGGTTTCCTCCACTAATAAAACTGACTGTCACTATATAACTGAAATATTGTTGAAAGTGGCATTAAACACCATAAACCAAATCAAGCCATCTGAAATAGATCTCAGACTAAAGTACTTTTCATTTTAAGCTTAATTACATGTATAATAAGAATAAGGACTGAACTTTCTTTGTTATTTAGATATTCAGATCTTAATTTGGTGATTTTGGGAGTTTGTTTTGTCCAGTTGCATGCTTTTATTTTCCAAAATCTTTGTCTCATACACTGAAGTGTTCCTATTGTACTTCATGCATAGATGTATGCCATCCATAAATCTATTTTTTTTTCAATTTTCTGTGCCCGGCCAACCTATCAAAACTCTAAATATTTTATCAGAAATTCCCCTTGTAAGTTTTTTTTTTTTGCTTTTATCTTTTTAATGTTTCTTTTGTTTGTATATATAATCTGATTATTTTATAGACAATTATGTTTTATTTCTAAGGATCTTGTAGGTATCTTAGTTAATAAAAATGTCTTCACGTCACAATACTAAAATGTAGCTGAAATACTACTAAAGTTGATGTTAAACACCAATAAATCAATCAATCATATGTGGCATTAGCATGATTTAGGTAAGGTTTTCTAAAGGAATAATATTTAAAAAATACTCTGCATCATTCAGTGAATAAGTTTGATATTTTTTCAAGTGAAAATGTGAATTCAACTAATAAAACGTTAAATTTGATGAACAGATGCTTGTTGCATTTGGCTATGCGTATGTTTTACTTGTATTAAAATCAGTACAAGTTGTTTATCAGTAATAAAAAATGTAATTATATGTGATCAATTGTCAGACAACAGGAAAACAAATCAAATGTAAAAATCATTAATGCATGTTTAAAACCCACATATACATGTACAACACTACAATCCTTATTCAGGAAATTGTTATTGTTCCATGTAGAAATGTATTTGTTTTTAGGAATACATGTACATTGAGGAAATTAAAGCCAATAAATATAGAATAATAGCAGTTTTGAAGGTCGAGACAGACATTATCGCTAATATCTCAAAAAGTCCAATAGGACGAGCTGGGATATTTGTGTTGATGTCTGTTGAGGCCTTCAGAACTGATGTTATTGATTTTATTGATGATGTCTGTTGAGGCCTTCAGAACTGATGTTATTGATTTTATTGATGATGTCTGTTGAGGCTTTCAGAACTGATGTTATTGATTTTATTGATGATGTCTGTTGAGGCCTTCAGAACTGATGTTATTGATTTTATTGATGATGTCTGTTGAGACCTTCAGAACTGATGTTATTGATTTTATTGATGATGTCTGTTGAGGCCTTCAGAACTGATGTTATTGATTTTATTTGTGATGTCATAATGTGTTTTATGTTAAATTGACTGATGATGATAAACTTGCGTATGCTAGTTACGAACTGATTATGATCACCTAATATTTTTGTGAATCAAGGTCAGTTCAGTAAACTGAATCATCTTGAAACCAACTGTTGTGTTCGGTATAGACAAGTGTTCGGTCTATAGCTATGTATGTTAAATTAACAAAGATTTCCTGTATTGTGACGTGCAAGACTTAAAGTGCGATTTATACAGGATTCTGATATTATATTTAAGGTTCAGTTAAGGTGGTACCGTACACTTCAGGTAAAATTTGATTTGCTCGTTTAATTTTCTTATTTTTTTGGCAGTGTATTTAAATATATCCACTGTAATAAATATCAAAATTTTAACAAATTCCAACCAACAGGTTCAGAGCTATAAATTCACTATCCACATAGCAGCTGTTCTCTCTGTGGTTTTGATCACCGAGATGCTTGAAATCTGCATACAAACATTATATGATCAAAATGTTCACCTGATTTTAAAGAGTTATCTCCCTGTAGTGTTAGGTACCACTTTAAGACATGTTTCACTGTATTTTCAGTATTACACAAAATTAATTGGAGACAAAAATTATTAAAATGTACTCAATCATGTTATTAAACTCAATTGCATAATTTGAAAAAGACCTAATATAATAATTGTAATTTGTATTTTCATTTCATATTTTATTTTTTTTAGTCTTCAAAACATTTGATGATATTTTACATATACATGTATAAGTTAACTATTTTCCTTTACAGTTTAATGAATGAAGTCGTTCACACATCACCAACTATAGGAAGTAACGTGGAAGAAGTGGTGTGGAAAAATATACATTTTCTGATGTGGGACATAGGTGGTCAAGAAAACCTCAGAACCTCATGGAACTCTTATTATAGTAATGCACATGTAAGTTGTTCCTAATCATGCATTTAAGGGCCGTCATGGTCGTAATCGTAGGTAGTTGGATTTACAATTATATATACATGCAATCAGCACATATCACCACCAAAGTTGTGAGTTCGAATCCTGTTCAGGCGAGGTTAACTCCATATGACTTTATGTGATAAATTGTGTCAGTGACTTGACGCAGGTCAATAATTTTCTTCGGGTACTCCAGTTTCATCCACCAATAAAACTGACCACCTCAATATATCGGTAACTGAAAAATAGTTAAAAGTTGTGTTAATGACCATGACCCTAACCCTGACATTGGATAAAAGTGATTGTGAGACTCTTGCCTTGGATGTGATGGAATTCTTACTCTCCAATTATTACGGCGTTTTAACCCCGCTGAACCAGTGGTGGAATAATCTGTAATCCTCTAGAGGATTAAAAGGTCTCTTGCCTTTCCCCGCATTAATTTCAAATTTTGAAATAAAGTGTGTGTTAAATAATGAGAGAAACAAATTCTCCTTCAGTTGCCCATGTGGGTTACAATATTTCTCCACTCTCGAGAGTTATATTCAATATTTTAATTTAACTCTCTCGAGTGGAGAAATATCGCAACCCACAGGCAACGGATGGAGAATCTATATTTACAGTTGTAGATACATGGACATGTTCATGACATTATTCTAACTTTCAGTCTTGTGTGTACTTCAGATTCATATGACTTGATGTTGAACATGGGATAACTTATCAATAATTTATTTTCAGTATGTGATAATGGTGATTGACAGTACAGATCGGGAGAGACTATCAATTACCAAAGAAGAGTTATACAAAATGTTGAATCACGAGGTAATTGATGTATGATAGATTGAAATCAATTATTTGCTTGGTGTTTTTTTTTTTTAAGTTCTTAGTTAAGATATAAATTATATTGATATATCAAACCTAAAAGTTTTAACCCTACATATTGTTGTGCTTGATTACTGTTTGCCCTTACTTTTTTATTTGTAATTAGTCTAATTGTAATGATGGTTGCTACATATATTGTACATTCATACGTGCACAATGTACTTATTACATGATTTCATTGATACAAATGTAGCCTTAGGGCAACATTTCAATAAAATTGTCTGGTTTTTTTATTGATGAAGTCATGTCTTATTTATCACCATAAAAATACATATTGATTGGTGACGATTGATGCTAATTGACCATGATAAAGCTGTCGTCAACATTGAAACAGATGTCCACATGTCAATAATTTACAATTTTTTTCTATTATTATATTGAACTGTAAATTGATTTCTCATATATATAGTTTTTTAGTATGTAAAACATTTTACATAGAAATTGCTGACTTATGTATTTTATACTTATCATTTCATGTTCTGTAGTGATAAGGAACTATAATAATAATAATAATAATAATGACAACTTTTTGGGGGTGGCCTGGGGGTATGTTTTTTTTCACACGAAACATGTATGTAATAAGATTTGTTGAAATCGTTGAACATGAAAAAGCAGTAATTTTTCTGAAAATTTTACCAAGAATAGAAATAATTTCTCTGTAGGAATAATGATAGGAAAAGAATTGTAGATTTGATTTCTCCTACTACTTCTACTTCATAAGAGGCCGCCTTCAGTTAATTGAAGATTCCGCCAATTACTAGTGGTACCTCACATCAAACGCTAATAACAAAAATTAAGAAAATAATTTTTTTGGGTTTTTTTTTTGGACAAGATGAACTAGTAAAGCTTAAAATGTTTGAGATTAACAACATACAAACTATATATACTAGTATAGACAATTATATAATATAATTGCATGTTAAACTTCAAAGTGAAATGTTTACCATACAAGTGATATCTATTATCATTAGATATAATTAATATAAACCCCTATAATTTCCAGGAGGTGTTTAACGGTCCAACAGCATTATAGAAGAATCTCAAGGAAAAATGAATATTATGATTATGATATTAAGATACACCTTAATTTCCTTTATAAACATGACATCTCTTATGTTTTGGTTTCACAGGTGATAATTATAAGCTAACAACTTACATTTGTATGTCTCAATCTGTTAATTAATTGTCTGCATTCAAAACATCTGCAGGTAAATGATTGTAAGGTAAACGGACAGTGAAGTCTCAATTTTGAAAAGACAAAAAGTGACAGTTCATATTTTCAGATTTGGTTGGTTGGTTGGTTTATGGTGTTTATCGCCACTTTCAACAATATTTCAGTTAAATCGTGGTGGTCAGTTTTATTGGTGCTGAAGTACCCAGTAAAAAACTACAGACCTGCCACAAGTCACTGACAAACTTTATCACATACTGTTGTATCAAGCACGTGTACACCTCATCATGACCGGGGTTTGAACTCACAACTTTAGTTGGAATAGGCATTGATTGCACAGGTAGTTGTAAATTTAACTACAAAGTCACAATTAATATTTTGCGTCAAAAAATGTTATAGCAATAAAATGTCAGAATGCACAGTTAACCAGAGTTCGACAAAAAAAGTTAATACTTTCTTTAATTATTGAAAGCATATATATTTCCCATCAAAGTGAAATCATACAAATGTATATAAGATGCTATTTTTTTCTTAAAACAATCCTGTTAATTCAATGACCATTGTTTTGTTTATTTATCAATTTATATGGCTGTTTCCATCTTTTATTTGATTTTGGATCTCTCCTGTAAAGCCATACACATGCCATTAATTTTATATTAAATTCTAACATGACGTCCTTCTTTCGCTCTGTAGACAAACAAGTGATTTATTGATGATACATGTATAATCTCATTCTCACATGTGCCGATGAATGTGACTGACTTTTCCATTGACAGCATAAATTGTGTGCGACATTTTCCGCAAACGTAAATATAAATTACCGTCGTCCAATCAAAGTATACTAGCATATTTGTACTCTTGGACATATCAGAATCGAAATAAATCATGGCAGCCACAATGTGTTTTGAGTTTTAACATGAGTTGGCGGATATTAGAAAATTTTGTCCCTCGCCTCTGGCTTGGGATAAAATACTAATATCCGCCAATCCATGTTAAAACTCCCAACACATTCTGGCTTCCATGATTTATTTCTTAAATACAATATTTTAGACTTAAAAAAAATAATAAACATTTCATCAGACGTTAATTATATATATAAGTAATAATCAATCAATCAAGTAGCATAAATTACCGGAATAAATTCTTATGTTAATTGATATAGAGCTATTTCCGGAGTGTAAAGATATATAGACATTAAATGACAAGCAGTATTTGAATTTTTCAGGATCTTCGGAAAACTGCAGTATTAGTATATGCCAATAAACAAGATGTCAAGGGCTCAATGTCGTCTGCTGAAATATCACAGCACCTTAACTTAACGTCAATCAAAGATCATCCCTGGCATATACAGGCATGTTGTGCTTTAACTGGAGAAGGGTAAGTTACCATAGAAACTGTTAGCAAAAACATAGATATGAAGTTTAGCATATACGACACATTTCTGGAATAACCTTCATTAGGTACAAGAGTCAAATAATTTATAAGTTTTCCAGTTGGGAGCAAGACAACCGAAAGACCTAAAACAGGATAGCCAAAATTGGGAGCAAGACAACAGAAAGACCTAAAACAGGATAGCCAAAATTGGGAGCAAGACAACCGAAAGACCTAAAACAGGATAGCCAAAATCGGGAGCAAGACAACCGAAAGACCTAAAACAGGATAGCCAAAATCGGGAGCAAGACAACCGAAAGACCTAAAACAGGATAGCCAAAATCAGGAGCAAGACAACCGAAAGACCTAAAACAGGATAGCCAAAATGGGCTAAGACCACATATGCGTGATGGAGGAGAACATTAGTTTAAATAATAATCATATGATTTAGGAACTGTAAATTTCAGTAAAGTTATATCAGGTTGGTCTGGTTTATCTCAGTCATATCGTGGTGGTCAGTTTTATTGGTAGAGGAAACCGGAGTACTCGGAGAAACCACCGACCTGTCGCAAGTTACTGACAAACTTTTATCACATAATGTTGTATCGATTACAACTTGCCTGAGCGAGGAAATATCACATTAACCATCTCAGTGCTAAAGCACTGATTACAGGTTGGACGATAATCTCGGGGAATAATAGTCCACCAGCAGAGGTATCAACCCCGTGATAGTAATAAAAATGTAGATATCAAAATTATTCTTCATATCAAATAAAGATTAACCAACCAGCAAACTTTTGCATCAGTTGAGTGCATTTACTGTAAAATAATTAACTTGTATGAAATATACTGTATTATTAGTTTGTAAAATAAGGAACTGTGACAAAGAAAAAGTAATTCACACAACAAGTAAATGCACACTATCTATAACTAAATGAATGACATATTTGGAATGAAATAAAAATGCATACACACTGTACCTACATATTATTATATAGTAACCACAAATTAATGACAGACAGCATTTAGGACAATGTGAAAACATCAACAACGAAAAACAGTAGCGAAATACTTGACCAACAGTCTACCCTCAAGGCATGGGATGTGGGACGGAAGGTGGGGAATCAAGCTTGTACGAAACTGTGGAGAACCAATAAATCATAGTAATACTATCGTGTGATTATATTTATATTATATTTAATAAAATATATAAAATCATACAAATCTTCTATGTAGAACCACTATGTAGAAATTATTATACACAGTTTATTTGAATATTTATTCAAATAACTGAAAGGGGCTGCCGTGGTCGTGATCTTATATTAGTTGGATTTACAACTACCTGTGCAATCAGTGCCTATCAGTTCGAAGCCCGTTCATGGCGAGGTGTACTCGATATAACATTATGTGATAAAGTTTGTCAGTGACTTGCGACAGGTCGGGTTTTCTCCGGGTACTCTTAACTTGTTTCCTCCACCAATAAAACTGACCGCCATGATATAACTGAAATAATGAAGAAAGTAGTGTTAAACATGATAAACCAAATAACTCATTCTGAAACTGAAAAACCTATTTACTCTGTAAACTAGAGTTCAAATGTGAATAGATATATATTTTTTCACCCATCAAGAAATGTTTCTTCAAACATATTAATTGTTACATTGCAGTAATTCTGAAAAAAGACTATATAATTGCTGCTTCTCCACTTAGCATGCAATGTTAAGAAGTAAGAACAAAGACTGGTTGGCTCTTATCAGGAGAATGTGTCCATGTGGATCAACATGTCTGTCCTGGCACCGACTCCTGTTTCAGTGAAATAACACTGTAAAAATCCAATTAAACATGTTGGTCTATATACTGTATACATAGCTAATAGTTTAAAACATATTTTATTAATTAATTCAATATAACATTACAATATTCAGCTATATACATTACATAATAAGAAGTAATTAATTGGATTGGGAAACAAGTTACAAGAACTTATATTAATCCCTATCTGTATATAGGTAGTACTAACCAGACATCATCTCATCGAAATGTAACTTGGTTACGTCATGACTTGGCATTAAACAACAATCAATCACTTACTCCTTTAGGAGTTAAGTCGCCTAGGAAACAGTATATTTGCAGAAGAATTATTTTGATATTTTTATTATTTTAGGTTATATCAAGGGTTAGAATGGATAACAAATCAGCTCAGGAGGCGGTGATCATAAGAACAAGTTTAGACGACTATACCCATCGAAATGCCAAAAATTTTAGAATGTCAACAAAACATTTTTTTTGCTCATATTACAATATTACACATGTAACTTTCTCATTCGGAAAGTCATTATTGTTACCCAAAAAGGTTCCACAAATTATAGAATTTACTTGATTTTAGAATATAATGTGTTGCATTAAATCCTGTTGAATAGGATGATTTTCTATATAAATTCAAAATGGCTGCTGGAAGAACCTGTTGTAATTTGAAAGTTTCACAGGGAACCAGTCAGTTGGTTAGTACCAGTTGTGAAGATGAAAATTAGAAATTTTCTAGTCTTTATTTGAACAAAAAAAGCATTATATTGAAATTGGACCTTGTGAGAAAAAGGTGTGTTGAATACTCCATCAAACATGTCTCCATCCTACAGGAGAAATGAGACTCCATTTTAAAACTTTTAAGATTTGTGTGAAAGTGCTTGTTGTGAAGAATGTGACATAATCGTGACCTTGTTACTGATATTTTTTTCTTGCATGTATGTTTTTTAGTCCATTATTTTTAAGTTTAAGTTTGTAAAAAAAACCATTTTTAGCACGTTTATATGTGTATTGTTTTTTTTCTTTAATTGGAAACAGGATGTAGTTTATGACAGTTACATTGTATATACTTTGATTTTAGTTGATTTAATGCCAAAATTTAAGATGTAGTTTGTTACCTCTTACTGTGGTGACCTCAAAAAAAGCTGCCATGATGAACAAATTTTATTGCATATTTAAAATGATTTTTTTTTGTAATATACAAATAGGATGATGTCTGATATGAGAGACTACTTAGTACAGGCTTAGAAGTGTTTTAATTGCTTTGTTTTTTAAATTATTACTGATATTATGAAGCAAGACAAAGGTCCCCCCCCCCTCTCGTTATGCCACCACCTCTGCAGTGAAAAATTGGCCTGATAATCAGGGTGACCTCGCTTAAGGGTATTAATTTAGTATCTTGCTATCTCTGTGTATCTGAAATCTGTCCTCATAAAAGGAGTGACCTTATTAGAGAGGGATTACTGTATTTCTTTTTAAGAAAAAAATGTTTTTGTTTTAATCACTGCAATGTCATATGAGAACACATTTAAAATCATCTGTTTTTACACTGTGGCCTTATCTTGCAAATCTTAGAGATGTCAAAAAACACAAAGACATTTTACATACCTAATAATAAATATATTTATATTATATGATAGTATGACCTGTAGCGTTGTTTCTAACTAATACCAACTGCAAAGCAACTTTGATAAGGGAGATATACTTCAATTATCTCTCCTCCTTTATGATGCCTTAAGAGAGAAAATTGACTATAATTTGAATTCTCTTTTCTGGAGTGACATCACATTATGTAATTGACCAATCAATGATCATCATTTGAGATATAAAGAAAATGTTAGGATGTGAAGCCAATCATAATCCTTGGGATTCTGCACCGACTTCAATGCAAATTAATTATTTGATATCTAACAACAGAAGTTAAATATGGTAATTAAATTCTCTTCTGGCCCATGTTTACACTATATATCAGATCTCTATATTGAATTAGAGGTAAAATCTTGAGCTTTTCTGCTTGTTTTACCTCCTTCAATTTTGAAATGCAATTATACCCGGATAAGAGAATATGATTAGATAAATACCTGTCTGTAATTTTCACAATTGACAAGAGTTTCTTTTTTTTCTGTGAAAGAGTTAATTCAAGACAAACAGTTGCAATTCTCATATTTTGCAAGTACAATCAAACCTGTATATAAAGGCCACTCAAGAGAACCTGAAAATGTACCCTTTATGAGCAGTTGCCCTTTATATACAGGTAAAAATTATATGCACTATTTTAATAATGGGAAAAAGGGGCCTGGGTGGCTCAATGAGTTAGGTCGCTGGATCTAACAACTCATACAAGCCTATCACCAATACGGCGTGGGTTCGCGCCCGGCTTTGTAAATTACAAAGAAGGGTGCACTCGACTCGCAGTCGCCAGTGATAAAGTTTACCAGTAGCTTGCCCATGGTCGGTGGTTCTCTCCAGGTACTCCGGCTTCCTCCACCACTAAAACTGGTCGCCATGATATAGCTGAAATATTGTTGAAAGTAGCATTAAACACCAAAATTCAAAATTCAAATTCAAATAATGGGAAAAATAAGACTGTCCTTTATAGACAGTGATTTGTTGTATAGAAGTGTCCTTTAAAGCAGGTTTGGCTGTACTTTCACCGCTTTACATTACAGATTTCGAGGTATTTAGCAGACTTGTATACATGTATCACATTTTATTTTTATGAGGTCTTAAATTTCTCACAAGATCTGTGTCTGATTGTATAAATATACATGTATATATATTCTTTTATCTTCTGTGTGTAATATGTGTATATAACATGTCTATGGCCAGTAGTTATAACTCTGTGGAATTGTTCATGTTGTATATATATATATTTTGCCTTGATTCAGTCCTCCTATTTGTAAATATAAATACATTTGAAATTAATAGCAGTAAAGCATTGTTTAATTCTCTGTATGTGTATATAAAGAGGATAAGAATAGAATGTAAAAATATCTTTTTTTGTATAACAAAGTAATTTATTTGTCAACACTTTGGTTAAATAATATTTTTTCTTAAGAGGGGGTGCACATTATACACGAATGCGCCTTATGCAACCCTAATGACGGTACCCAATGGATTCAATACTCATCTCGTTCGAACAGCTCAGAATTTGTTTTCTCCAATTTGGCTTCATAAAACATTGTAGAAATATTTGTTGTAAGGTCGTGACCAATATATACATGTATTGTTGTTAGTTTTTGGACCATTGGAAATTTAACATGACCAACAAAGACTCTGGTTGGATGAGATATTATTTTTTAATTTCTTCAATTTAGCTGCTTATTATTTCACGAAACATGGTAGAAAACTATACGATAAGGAGCTGTCCAAGGGTTGTTACTATTTGGATTGATAAGAAATCCAATATGCTCTGATCGGCAAACAATTTCAACTACTGCAGTTTACTTCTGTAGATTTATATGCATCTTCGCTAGCCAAGGGTTACGATCCGCTCTACTCATCTTCACCCTTGGCATCGTTAGACGGATTTTCGTAATTCCCGGGCACTGCCACCTGCTGGATTTAGACAGTTACGCCCCTTGTAATGATGTCATTTTCAGCCAATCGACGCAAGGCTTTCATTTCCGTTTGTTTGAATGCCCTGAAAATTGACTCAAGATTATAATATTGCTGATTTTCAAGCGAAGATTTGTGAAAAATTTAATATAAACTCATTGACAGAGAATCAGAGCAAATCTATAATGGCTATTATAGACGGAAAAGATGTCTTTGTTGGCACGTTGTAAAGTGCGTTCTGATTGGTTGCCGCTACCACTAGCTGCATTACATATAAACTGTCACCGTGTGACCTCGAAAATCCGTCTAGCGATGCCAAGGGTGAAGATGAATAGAGCGGATCGTAACCCTTGAATAGCGAAGATGATTTATATGAAACAATGTTACATTGTAGAATATATTTTTGTGAGGAGTTGTTTTCAATTTCAAGACCGACCAGAAATCAAATATTACCACCAAAGCCATTTTGAATTTTTTTTTCTAATGTGGCTTCTTAGAACTGGATGGAACAGTAGAAATATTATTTGTAAGGTGTTAACTAAATTGTGCCACCTTTATTTTGACTGTTTGTGATTGAAAATCAAATATGACCGCCACAGCCTCTGATTGGCTGTTAAACTCCTCCAGATTGACTATAGAATTTCACAAAATGTTACATTTTGAACTCCTCCAGATTGACTATCATATTTTAAAAAATATTACATTTTGAACTCCATAAAATTTCACAAAATATTAATGTAGTCAACTTAGAGATATTATTGTATATATAATACGATATAATAAATATTATACTGCCATTCTTGTTAAGGGTTGTTCCATCATAAACAAAAAAATAATATGAGACAGGTGCTACCTGTAGTGCCAGCGACGCAAAATCCACATTATCTAATATTTAAATCATGTAAATCCTTGGGATGATTGAAATAGAAATTTTACTTACTTTTGTGTACTTTTTGGAGTACTGTAATACAATGTAAGGATGCACTTTCCATCTATTGAAACAGGTACGGCCATGAATGCTCACGAATCTGAAAATTATCTGCCAATTTCACGCTCATTCAGTGCATCAAAATAGTGTCAAGATTTTTTGGGCCGCCGAGATATATCGGGAACAACTTTTTGAGGGCTGAATTTAGTCTCATTCAATCAAACTCTCATGATCTCACCACCGCCATATTGTATGCGTGTCTCCAAGGATACAGGAAGTAGTTCTTGTGAACGAAAGATTGTTAGGCATCAGTATATATTTTTTTTCTCAATATTTCTAACGTAAGTGGCAGCTTTACTGGCATATTATTGTACACAACTACCCATACAACAACAAAAGGCTGTCTCCAGACTCTCACAAAGTTTCTATAAAGTTTCAGTGTTTTAATGTCCTGAAGGTATTGCATAGTGGGAGTTCTATTCTGCAAGTTACATCATTTGGCATCGGTTTCTATGGAAACTATAAACAATTATATTATCACATGGTGTGATCTAATTGGCTTAAATACAACAGTGCCTTTATGCTGGAGTGTTGTATCTTTTTGAATATTTGCTGATAAGCATCCATTCTTGAAAACAATATTATATATTGTACCTTTAGCACATTAGATATGATGTAGTACATTTATATTTCAAAATAAGGTCCCCACATGTAATGGAAAAAAAACCTGTTTGATAGGGAAAAAAAATATTTCAAGAAACTGTGTGAAAAATACAATAGGTAATAAATATGAATTTTATACATCATACACAGATTATGATGGTGTATGTTTTGTACTAGACCTATGGGATTTGTTGGATTTTTATAGTGCTAGCTTACTGAAACAGTATTCCATTTGTAGACATGTTGCTCCACTCCTACACTTTATACTGAGCCAACCAGTCTCTGCTCTTACTGATTCTGAGCCAACCAGTCTCTGCTCTTACTGATTCTGAGCCAACCTGTCTCTGCTCTTACTGATTCTGAGCCAACCAGTCTCTGCTCTTACTGATTCTGGGCCAACCAGTCTCTGCTCTTACTGATTCTGAGCCAACCAGTCTCTGCTCTTACTGATTCTGAGCCAACCAGTCTCTGCTCTTACTCCTTAATGCTGCGGGCTTAGCAGATAAACAGCAAATACCAATCACTGGGTAGTCTTTGGTTTGACATGACCTGGCTCAAACCTAGAGAGATTGAAATGAGGATGTTAAAAGATTAATAGAGCAATTAGAATGCCTGATAAAATGTACTTAGGGGGGAATATATTGGATGATAAAAGGTACTTAGGGGAATATAGTGCTGATATAATGTACTTAGGGGGAATATAGTGAATGAGAAAAGCTACAAGTTTAATGTTTGGGAGTAGTGAGTAACCATGTGTGTATATGTGTGTGTGTGTGTATGTATCTATAATATTTTGTGAATTATGAGTCATTTATGTTAAGTTCAGCTTATATTTAACTACAATGTATTTTGGAACTTTTTGTTATTCTTATATGATTTATCAAACAAAAATGTAATTTTGAAGCAGAAATACTAATATCTTTTATAATTTACCCATCACACATGTTTGATCCTGTAATATGAGATTTAAGATTATCTTCCCCTTGAATTTGTTATTAGTTAAGATTATCTCCCCTTTGAAATTGTGATTAGTTAAGCTTATCTCCCCCTTGAATTTGTGATTTGTTAAGTTATCTCCCCTTTCAATTTGCTGATATGTAATCACTAGAGATCATTTCTGCACCCAGTTTAGAGTGATACTAATCAGTTTATATTATTGACCAATTTAGCACTGATTGCCAGATAAACAATAGTTAAGATACTATTCTATAACTTTAGAATTTCTTCTGAGATTCAAAGTTTTTAAGCTCTAAGTGCTATTTCAGCCAATTTTCGCCACCATTTTTTTTAATTTAGCTACCAGGATACCTAAGGACCCTATATAATACTTGTAAAATGTAATAAAATTACTATTTTTCTTATCGTGTGACTGTATTTTATGAAAATTGTAGTTATTGATAGTATTGTATTTTATTGTAATTGTGAGTGATATTTTCCATGTAAAATTAAACCACCAATATATATCCTATGTACGAAGCATATCGATTTCATTGATCTTTAAATGTACGTCTTGTCAAATGTTGTAGTGTAAAACATGATTGATTGAAAGTTATTATGTTATAAATGGGAAATGTATGAGAGATAAGACTAAAATTTATTGTATATAAGAATTATGATATATGTATCACTTGAAATTTGTGTAAACTTGAGGACATTTTTTATCTTATATTTAAACATTTTTTGTAATATAGGAGAATTGTTCAAGCCAATGTACACATTAGGTTGTCCTTAAAAATACTTGGTCTGTCTTAACCAGACATGCAATGTTTGAAGCCGGTAGGTAGAAAGGGAAATTGTAATTTTTCTTTGAAATATAGGGAGAAAAAACTTTCATTTATGTAATCCCTTGCCTATTTGATAAGGTTGATACCTGAAAGTTTCAAGACAGGCTATGCATGTCTTGTAAAATTGTGGAAGATTAGTCACATTTTCTGTTACATTGTACAAAAAATGACATATTAAGAGTAAATCTATTTCAAACTCTAAAAGATGAAAATGAGGAATTTATAGAATTGTTTTGAAATGGAAAAAATTAGATAGATTTTAGCTCTTTCTCTGGTCATTCGTCGGATAGCTTTCATACTTGCTAGGATGATTGGTCATGATGTGTAATCGATTATTATCCCACCATTTTGATTTGAGGATTTTTGTAGGAGTTAGGGGACTCTAACATTTTCAATATAGTTATACTTTGTGATCACATAGGAGTGGGTCATAGTGTCTTTTGGACACAGTAAATTCTTGTTTTTGTTAGAATTTCTTATTAAATGTTTTATGTAGAGGTTGTTTTGTAGGGTTGGTCTAGATCTGGTTACCACAAACAAAAAGATATTTACGGATGACCTAATGTTAATTTTTTTTATATTTTCGTCTATTATTTATTGTGATACATTTCAATGTATATTTTTACCAAAGAATATATAACAAGTAAAGGTGAAAGAAAAACATTGTTAATTTGATGTATAATGTATTTAAATACTGATAATTTTTAAACTTAAATACAGTGCACTGTAAAATTAGAAAAACATAACAATGATTTGCTCTCAGCCCATACATGGGTCTAAAAGAGGCTGTTTTTCTCTGGGTACTCCGGTTTCCACCACCAATAAAACTGACCGTCACGATATAGCTGAAATATTGTTGACAGTGGTGTTAAACACCATAACCGCCCTAAAGGAGGCTTCTTCTGGTAAATTTGTAGGTCATTCATTATAATTATTAAGTTAATTTTAGAGAAGATAAAATTATTATTGTGAATTGTATAATGTATAAATGATAAAATTTGCTAATATGAAAGTCAAAGGTATTCACTATTTTTTAATTTCACGATTGTGTTCACATCAAAAAATTCAACATTTAAAATGAGGTTGTTTCTGTGGGTGTTTATTTTCACAAATTTATTGTTGTCGCAATGATAGTAAAAATAAAACCCTCACGAAAATAACTAGTATACAGAATATATATTCAGTTAAACCTTCCCATGTGGCCACCTCTATTAAGCAGTCACCTGTATTAAAAGGTCAATTTTTTCTTGTCCTGTCATACAAAACTATTATATTAATTAAACCTCTTTTAAGAGGTCACCTGTCTTATAAGGCCACCTTTTCTTGGTCCCCATGGTGATCTTTTAATACAGGTTTGATTCTATATAGTATTAAGCTCAGGTTGGAACATTCTATTGTTCAAAAAACCCCAAGATCATAGAATCAAATGGAATCTTTCAGAGCCAAATATCATCATTTAACTTCATAAGTCCCTCATTTGTTAAATAGCATAGTCTCAGGGTTTTTCTCAATAAAAGACTTATAAGGGCAAGGCAGTTATTTAATGTTGGTGGTGTGGTAGAAAATTTAGTTTTTAGAAAAATGTAGAATTATCAGGAATAGATTGGTAGTAGCTAGGTGGGGTCAGTAAAATGGCCCCTCCCCCATTTATTTCTGGAAGAGGGCCAAAGGTGCTTTAGATGACTAATTGTATATAAACATTTTTTTTGTATCTTGAATTTTGTTTTAAATGAAATGTTGTATTTATATTTTTATTAGTGGAGTTGCAACAAAGTTGAGCACATCTTATGGTTTGGTTAATTCTAGTCGTCTTGCGCATCAAATCTTGTTAGCACTTCACAGATACAAACAAAATTTATAGTCAAGATATATACATGGAGTTGCAACAAAGTTGAGCACATCTTATGGTTTGGTTAATTCTAGTCGTCTTGCGCATATGGACATTATTACAGTTGAAAAACCATTATTTTTCATCAAGAATTTTTAGAGTTATTTCCCTTGAAGATAAATTATATGTATAAAAAAAAAGGAAAATATTAACATTAGCAATCTAATCTTTATTATTTGATAGATTCAAAGAAAGTGTATAATGAGCTATATATATATATATGGACAATATCCCAGTTTTGTTCGAACACTAAAAAAAAGAAAATTAACGATTATGCCCCTTTGAAGATATGAACATGTTCTTGTTAGCGTATGAGCAAAATAGTTCCTTAATAGAATAAACCCATATTGATATGTGTATGCTATATACATGTATCAGTCATTTGAAAACAAGATTAATTTATCAAGTTCTGTATGAGTAAATCATTTGTAATATATATACAAAGTCAGGGACCATGAAAGGAAGCTTAAATTCAATTATGGACTTTACTCCTTGTTTCGTTCTGGAGTTATGCCCCTGTTTACTGGAAACGGTTTTGACATCGTGTGCTATGTACACACTCTTCCAATTTTTGATTTTCAGTCAATAAGGTGACTCTGCATGGTGCATCTCTGATTCTGTTATTTTTATTGTATTCTCCATTTAGCATATTGATTTTAAGTAATATGAAAAAGGCGAATATCGTGGAATTTTTAGATTAAATATTTTTACCTAATATGCCACTTAATTTAACTAAAATCAACTGCATAACATTAAAAATCTGTTCAAAAGCAGAATTTATGAGCAAATCGCAAAATATTTTACAGCAGATGATTCTGTTGTCCACAACAGTAATGCAAATGAAATGCATGTGACCCAACATTTGAACTCTCTCGGAGAGATTGTGTAATGGGTGTGTTCGATTTGTGTTTAAATTATCTCCCTTTTAGAAACCTGGCTGTCAAAAGTAGACATTTATTTTTATGTTGATATGTTTTATTGATATATTTTGATAAGGCCATTTGTAATATATTTATTGTATTTAAACATTGACAAACTTCTGCAAATAAAATTTGTTAAGAAATTTGCAGCATTAAAATAATAACCATACCATTATCAAGGTGACGAATGTTTTATATAATGCTTAATGTTTACATTTTCAACTCGTTCAAGGAACCATTGGCTATTAACAGTATAAGATAAAAAAAAAAGTATGGCCTACTTAGTATAACTTTGATGTTTGAATTATAAAAAAGTATAACTTTTGATCCTGTGTCTGTCAGTCTGTGAGCTTTTGCTTGGCAACCACTAAGCGAGACATATCCAAACACGCTCCTGTTACAGATTTAGTGATTGAATTAGTTGATGATGGATACAAAATGAGATTTAGACATATCCAGGTTTGTTCCACTGGGATTCGAGCTTATGGCAATAGGAATTAAGGCTAATAAGTTTTGAATACTTTATATAGTCAACAAAAGGCATGATATAACAGAACATAAAAATCAACAATTGTAAAAGCTTCAAATAAATACTGCACAAAAAAATAGATGCAAAAACGGCTGTAAGATACCAATATAAAAAATAACCTAGGTAGCACTGAGGTTCGAATGTAAAAAATCAACCCAGAAAAACATGATGTGGTGAGCAGCTAACAAAAAGTTTATATTTTAAAGCAGTCTGGGGTTAAAGCTAATCTAATTTTAAAGCTGAAAATTAACAAAATTTAGTCTCCCTTTTTAAGATATCCCAAAAACAAATAGATTGGGTACTACTCCTATAGAAGCAGGATCAAAAGTTATACTAAGTAGGCCATACTGTTAATAGCCAATTGTTCCTTGAACAATTTGATAATGTAAATATTAAACATTATATAAAACATTCATCACCTTGACAATGTTATGGTTATTATTTTAATTCTGCAAATTTCTTAACAAATTTTATTTGAAGAAGGTTGTCAATGTTTAAATATGATAAATATATTACAAAATATATCAATAAATAAAACATATCAACATAAATATAAATGTCTACTTTTGACAGCCAGGTTTCAAAAAGGGAGATAATTGAAACGCAAATCGAACACACCCGTTTATCTTTTCTTGATCGGCAATCATCGGACCAAAACTTTTCTTCACAAGGTATAATGATCGGCAGTCATCAGAACAAAACAACCGAAAGTTAATTAGTCTCCACAACAATGGCGAGGACGAAAAACATGCACACGGATTTGCAGATTTCTAGTTGTTGGGAACATATTTCGACTTGAAACATGCATGAATAGCTTAATAGTAAAGGTACCACCGTATTCCAAATGAATTTTCAGGGAAAAATTTTCTTCGCCCAAAACTGGTGTAATATTACTTTAAATGGGGGGAAAATTAATTTAATCAGTCTCTGTTCATGAAATACCAAATAATTTTAAATTAACTTGGTAAAATGTTGAGAATGTTTTGAGTTTTTCTTTCTTCAAATCTTACCTGCTTGCATCAGATTGTGTATAGTATATTATCTTGTATAAACATCACAGATTTTGAGAATAAGACATTATTGAAACAAGATAATTATCAGATTTTAAACATATTTTTCAGGAAAATTTACCAAGGTACCAGGTTAATATTTTGTATAAGCCAAGCATAAAGTACATGTACTATGGTTTTTTTTTACAATTTATTTGTTAAGATGTTAAAGGTATATTTGTCTACCACATTTGTATTTTTTCATACCCAAAATTATTGTTGTTCGTACTGACCTTCATAAAATGAAGATTAAACACCGAATTATTGGCAAATACGCTACGAAACTTTAAGATTCAAACAACATTAAGCGAGTGTGACAATCATGAAGTGATTGAATCTTAACAGTATTTTCCTTACCTCAAAGCTAAACACCCGAGAATTCTGATAACGGTAGTTTTGGGTCTTTTTTGTCAAAAAAAGAACACCAATCGTATATTTTGCAGCATAACTGTTTAATGATAGCTTAAACAAATCATTTATGTACAGTTAAAAATGTTCAAAAAAATGGTAGACAATATGCCTTTAAGTTGTTTATACAAAGGATCATCAGCAAAATTTTTATTTTGGAGAAGAATGTGTGAGTTCGAATATGAAGAAAATCATAAAAGAACATGCTTTTTATAAAAAAAAAAAAAAAAAAAAAAAAAAAAAAACACAAAACAAAGTAAAAAAAAAAACATGACCTACATTTTGGGAATTACTCAGTAGATAATGATAATCTAAAAATAAAAATATCTTGCAAGAATTTACTCCAATTGAGTAAGAAAATGTTTTTTAAAATGACATATACTGTTAAAAACATATAGGGTAGACTGGACAGTCGTATTAAGTTGAAGGATACCTCACTTATCATTATAAATATTTTCATTTATTTTCAAAAGAAGATCATAAAAACTTTAATGTTATTATTAATTTGTAAGAATTAAATTTTCCTTAGTTGTTCCTGGATATGAAAAAGAGGCCAAATGAATGACATGTAAGATTTTTATACGCCCGTCTTGAGACGAGCTGTATTATGTGATTGGGTATGGCGGGTGGGCGTCCACCCAGGTTTCCGCACAATAACTTTAGTTCTGTATATCGGATCTTTACCAAACTTGGCCACATGATTCCCCTGTGNAAAGGGAAGAACCCTATTTATTTTAGGGTCATTAGGTCAAAGGTCACCATTACTATAAATATAATTTTTAACAACAGGGTCATTTCCACACGATAACTTTAGTTCTGTATATCGGATCTTTACCAAACTTGGCCACATGATTCCCCTGTGGAAAGGGAAGAACCCTATTTATTTTAGGGTCATTAGGTCAAAGGTCACCATTACTATAAATATAATTTTTAACAACAGGGTCATTTCCGCACGATAACTTTAGTTCTGTATATTGGATCTTTACCAAACTTGGCTACATGATTCCCCTGTGGAAGGGGAAGGACCCTATTTATTTTGGGGTCATTACCATTAAACCGTTTGATAATTTATATAGACAGGCATATTTTGTGATGTACCGGTACACATTTCTTGATGTGCATTGATTCACTCTACTTGGATAACCTATTGCACAAGGGTGAATTACAGCATTTTAAAATCAACGAAAATGTAATATTATTTTTGGTTGTGAATGCCTTTACTGTGAAGTGTCAAATGCCCTATTTTACACTACTGTTTAGCATAAAAAAGACCTGAAATTTTGTGATTCATTAAAGCATGTATTTTCAAGCTACAGTTAGCGAGCGTTAAATTGAAAGAAAATTTTATTGTTACCAATATTTTACCAAGCGTTTACGTTAATCATTTTATATGATACTCCAATATTTGGCATCAAGCATCATTGTGATATCAAGAATTAAATGGTTACAACTAAAAGTGGCAGGATTTAAGGATTATTCAACCAGAGAGATGTTGGGTTTTAGGGCTTTTGATGTTAAGCACCATTTTTAAGCAAAATATTTTTAAAAAAAAATGGGAAGGGGTATTTTTAATACAGATAAATAATTTTTTTTTTTTTTTACAAATTATGAATTGAAATCAGTTTCAAAACATATGGCAAAAATAAAATGCTAAATATAGAAACAAGACATTGACTTTTGATATATGAGGTTTTGGTTTTATGAGCATGGTACTCATACTCCAAAATGGTCCAATGAGGTCACTACATTCTGGATAGAGGTTTCATTTTGACTGGTTTTTTTTGCTTGTATGAGTTAGAGAAAGGAAAGCTGAACATAATGCCAGTATTTAATATGTGTATTGATATAGAAGTGTTGTACCCTTGTTGCAAGATGTGTGTATGGTGTGTGTGTGTGTGTGTGTTTGTGTATTGTTATGTTATTATCATAATAAAAAAATCTATTGACAAGTCTTGTGTTTCTATACCTTCATTTTTATACCTCACCTAATCAAAAGGGTAATGAGAGGGGGTCGTATGTTAGTTGGATTTACAACTACCTGTGCAATCAATGTCTATTGCCACTAAAGGTGTGAGTTTATCCCACTGATGGGGAGGTGTACTCGATATAACAATTATGTGATAAAGTTTGTCAGTGACTTGCGACAGGTCGGTGGTTTTCTTTGGGTACTCCGGTGTCCTCCACCAATAAAACTGATCTCCCCGATATAACTGAAATACGGTTGAAAGTGGCGTAATACACCCTAATCCTAACCCAATGTGTCATTTTAACTGTTGTCTCAGTCTATTCATAAAATTTTCACTTTTTGATCATCTCTGAAGCTAATTGACCAGTTGGAAGCAAACTTTTCAGGAATACTAGTAGTCTTTGTCATGTCCCTGACAAAAATTCCTCATTACTCATAATCCTGCAAAAAAACATGCCAGATATTGGCAGTTCTTGTTTCTGGTTAGTAGGCTGAATCTTGACCAATCTTCTCCTTTCAGTCTGAAACTACAAGTCCACATCCACATGATTAGGCTGAAAGTTGAAAAAAATCCACATGATTTGTTAGTTGGTTTAAATAATGTATGCAAGGTTTTCGACAAAATTTCCTTGTTTCGTATTAGTCTGGCAAAGAACATGGCAGCCATGAACAATTCTTGTTTCTTATTGACTAAATCTTTAGTAAATCTTCTTTGAAAGTACAAATTCAAATTATTTGTAAGATTGTGCAGATATTGTATCTACAGAAAAATCCTCATTCTGTTGATCCCACAAAAAAAAAGACAATCATGAGCAATTCATGTTTCTCATTGCCTGCAAAATATTCCCTGAAACTGCAGATTCAAGTGATTTATTTCATGTTGATCCAGCATGGCCATGGCTGCAAATGGCAATTTTTGTTTCAGTTGGCTACAATTTTAAAAGACTTTTCTTCTAAAAGCACAAATCCAAATAATTTTGTTACTCAGTATAAATGATGATTGTGAGGTCCTCAATCATATTCCTAATTTAATCTTTATCTGGCAAAAATTGGCAATGCTTTCTGATTGGATAAAACTTGAAAAATCTTTTCAAAAACTAGAAGTTCACATTAGTTTTAACTCTATTATCTTTTCACCAAGGCTAATGATATTTGGAATAGGAGTGATTTACATTAATACAATGTGTCATGTACCATCCTGACCCATATAGTAATGACCTTGACCTCTTGATTTCAAGGTCAAATTATTAGTGTTTATGTGAATACATGAATAAATATGATTTGATTTCAAAATTGGTTTTGCATGAAGGATGCAAATTGTATGAATATGTTTGGGTGACCTCTTGTATGAGAGAGATTGTAATACCTATTTTGGTAAATGTCCTGGAAGAAGGGTTTGAAGATACCAAAGTGGTAATCAGAATCCGTAAATCGAAGGACACACAACACAATGGCCAAAAGGAAAAACAACAATCTGCAAAACATACACATAAAATAAAGATCGAGTAACACGAACCCTACTAAAACCCAGGGATGAACTCAGGTGTTCCGGAAGGGTAAGCAGTTCCTGCTCCACTAGTGGCACCCGTCGTGTTACTCTAGTTACAAACTCTCAGACTTTTGATTTTTCAGAATTTTGAAGAAGTACCATACACATGTATATTTCTAGAACAAGAAGAACAATGGATTTGACATAAAATAATTTGATTTCAAAATATTTGAATTCGGACTTTGGTAAGTATGTATTCTATTGGAATACAAGACTTTTCTCTTCGATACAACCCATCTAATACATCCCATCTAATACAACCCATCTAATGCAACCCATCTAATACAACCCATCTGATACAACTCATCTAATACAGCCCATCTAATACAACCCATCTGATACAACACATCTGATAAAACCCATCCAATACAACCCATCTGTTACAACCCATCTAATACAACCCATCTGTTAGACTGTTACAACCTATTTGATACAACCCATCTGATATAACCCATCTGATACAACACATCTAATACAACTAATCTGATACAACCCATCTTATACAACCCATCTGATACAACACATCTAATGCAACCCATCTGATACAACCCATCTAATACAACCCATCTGATACAACACATCTAATACAACTAATCTGATACAACCCATCTAATACAACTAATCTGATACAACCCATCTAATACAACCCATCTGATACAACACATCTAATACAACTAATCTGATACAACCCATCTGATACAACCCATATAATACAACCCATCCAATACAACCCATCTGATACAACACATCTAATACAACTAATCTGATACAACCCATATAATACAACCCATCCAATACAACCCATCTGATACAACACATCTAATACAACTAATCTGATACAACCCATATAATACAACTCATCTGATACAACTCATCTGATACAACACATCTAATACAACACATCTGATACAACCCATATAATACAACCCATCTGATACAACCCATCTAATACAACCCATCCAATACAACCCATCTGATACAACCCATATAATACAACTCATCTGATACAACCCATCTGATATAACCCATCTGATACAACCCATCTAATGCAGCCCATCTGATACAACCCATCTAATACAGCCTATCTAATACAGCCCATCTGATACAACCCATCTGATATAACCCATCTGATACAACACATCTAATACAACTAATCTGATACAACCCATCTGATACAACCCATCTAATACACCCCATCCAATACCAACCCATCTAATACAACCCATCTGATACAACCCATCTGATATAACCCATCTAATACAACCCATTTGATACAACCCATCTAATGCATGCCATCTAATACAACTCATCTGATACAACCCATCTAATGCAACCCATCTAATACAACCCATCTGATACAACCCATCTAATACAACACATCTGATACAACCCATCTAATACAACCCATCTGATACAACTCATCTGATACAACCCATCTAATACAACCCATCTAATACAACCCATCTGATACAACCCATCTAATACAACACATCTGATACAACCCATCTAATACAACCCATCTGATACAACACATCTAATACAACTAATCTGATACAACCCATCTGATACAACCCATCCAATACAACCCATCTAATACAACACATCTAATACAACTAATCTGATACAACCCATCTAATACAACCCATCTGATACAACACATCTAATACAACTAATCTGATACAACCCATCTAATACAACCCATATAATACAACCCATCTGATACAACACATCTAATACAACTAATCTGATACAACCCATATAATACAACTCATCTGATACAACCCATCTAATACAACTCATCTGATACAACACATATAATACAACACATCTGATACAACCCATATAATACAACCCATCTGATACAACCCATCTAATACAACCCATCCAATACAACCCATCTAATACAACACATCTGATACAACCCATCTAATACATGCCATCTAATACAACCCATCTGATGCAACCCATCTAATACAGCCCATCTAATACAACTCATCTGATACAACCCATCTAATACAACTCATCTGATACAACCCATCTGATACAACCCATCTAATATAACACATCTAATACAAACCTTGTATCAGATAAATGTTTGATGCGAGATGTACTTTACAAATGTCAGTGGAAAGTAATTGTATAGGTTCGTTTCATATTGTAGCATTAATAATTACATTTAAAGCGAAGAATTTCCCCCACCCCCAAAAAAACGTAAAACAACAGTTGTGCATTCGAATAGTGACAACGATTGATGAATGAAACTCTTGAATGAATTTTGTGGCGTGAAATTTCTATAGAAATACATGACTTTAACCATCCGATACAAGAGTTAAACCATCTATCACATCTAGATGTGTGATACAGGATGTACTTTAGTTGGTTCTACTTTTTCTACACATTGTTCTGATCCCGAGCCAACATGTCTTTACTCTTTCTCCTTAATGCTGTCGTAGCGGTAAAACAACACATACACATTTTATAGTCTTTGGTTTGGCCCGATCGGGGCTCGAATCCACGATCTACCGCACTCGAGGCGAACACGTTAACCATTACTCCACCGATGCGGTTGTGTCATGGTGATGTCTATATGACTATATTTGTGTCATGGTCCTCACTACCAATAGGTGGCATATTCTATTTTCTAGTTACTGGTTATTTATGAGGAACAATACTAAGGCTAGCATTTGTTATGTTTGTCGGTAATAATATCGTGGATTATACCATTAGCTTGTGGACTTTATGATGCAGTTCTGAATCGGGTGTGCTGTGAATTACTACATGTAGTGGTATTCCAGTAAATGTGGCGAAGATTAAAAGTTGATGCAACTACCAGCATGTTTGGTGTTGTTTTATCAGGCTAAATCTATAATGATCTGTCTTGTTGCTCTAAAGATGTCTGGTGGGGGACGATAATGATCATGAAGCTCAAACGCTAAGGCATTAAGACAAAATATGAATAAAAATCTTAACGAGATTAAAGAATATTGTTGAAAAACCACTTTCCTAATACAAGCATTAATGATTAATAATAAATTAAGTATATGCAATGTCTGTTCAGCCAAATGCATTTGGGCACATTTTGCACGATTTTAATTCGAGATATCCATGTAAGATACATATATTTTGTTAATCCCTCTAAAATGAAGATATACATGTCACACAGTATATGTAATTTGATGGGAATGACCTTTATCGTCAAGCGTCAAATGCCCCTTTTTCATGACAGTTATGGACATGGAATTTCGTGAATGCCGTCGTGATTCGTTAAAACAGGGTTGTCGCGCTACCGTTAATTAGCATCTAATTGAAATAAAATTTAAGTCATCGTAACAGTTATTTTGAGCAAAAATTACCGTGAATCGCTTTGAATTATATCACATTCCCATCCTCTAATAGTGCTAACATTTCTGCTAAAAAAATTTATAACCACAGTAAGTGAGTGTTATCACATGGTTATGGATATTTTTTTTTATTACAGTGTAGAACATACAGAATAAGAATAAGAATAAGAATACTTTATTAAACCAATCATGGTGGCCATAGCTGAGCAGTAGAATCAATACAGAATCATACATAACAAAATAAACCACATACTCATATAACATAATAATAATAACTTGATTAGATTTGATTAGTTTGATCAAGGATTTATATAGCATATACTATATAAATCCTTGGTTTGATTAAATACACATAGTGAGACTAAGACAAAATGAAAATAAGCAAAATAAATATTCAAATTAACCATCACAATTGACTGCACAATAAAAAAATGTAAATTTAAATTTAAAGATTTAAAGCCTTGATTGAATCAAGGAAGACAACTCCATGTTACATACATTGATTGATTGATTTGTGTTTAACGTCCAGCGAGCAATTTTTCAGCTATATTCAGGACGAGAATAATTTAAACGCCACGAGACTCGAAACAAGGAAATGTGATGGGTAGGGACGGATAATTTAGCCAGTGCAACAGGTCTCTTATGGACCACTCATCATGAGCATAATGCTCATAGTGAGCTGTTACACTGGGTTCTTTAACGTGCGAAGAGGGTGGCAATCTCTCAACACGGGACCTCGGTTTTATTTACGTCTCATCCGAAGGACGGGTTGGCTGTGAATTTCTACATCCCGCACAACCGACGGACGCTCCTTCAAGCCGAAGAAGCTCTCGGTCCCATTTCTATACCCCGGGGTTCCCGCGGGGATGACCCCTTTTAGAGGACTAGTGCCTCTAGGACGGAGAAACCTGGTGCCTATTCTACCCCGGCCCATGTTACATACATGATTTAATCTGATTTAGCTGTATTAACGATGTTCAGGTGGTGGCAAATTATGATAATTGCTCACTATATACTAAATGCATGTACACGTACGATGTATACGTAGTCAGTCAAGTGGTAAGGCCACTCCAAATTGATTACTTGTTCTTCGGATTTTTTCATTAAAAAAATGGAGCGGGCGAGCGAAATTTTTTTAATTATTTTTTTTTCTGAAAATTGAATTTTTGGAGGCGCTAAAATCTTGAACAAGCGAGCAACACTTTTAAAAAAAATGTTAATCATTTTTCCCCTCATTTTTGAGTTTTTAAATGAGAATTCAAGATAATTTTATAAGCGGACGACTTTTTTTTATTTCAAGGATTTATATCCTACTATATAAATCATTGTTTATTTTAAATTGTTTAAGAATAATGAAACATGAAGAGGGAATGTTGAAGAAATGGTGAGGAAACATTTTTTGTCGAAATTTTCAATCTGAATTTTAAGGTGCGAGCGGGTCCGAAGAACAAGTATTTAATTTGGAGTGGCCTAATATTAAAAAAAAAAAAACGGAACCCGGAAATGCCATCCCGATATGTTTTGCCATTTATATTATTTAGTGGGCTTCCGGAATGTAGTACATGCGATTTATTTCTTGATTTATTTTGGGAAAACATATATATATATATAAACATGAGCAAGTATAATATTACATGGTAAGAAAAGAGTTCGGTTTCTCTTATTTACGTCTTCAATATATAAACCTACGCTTTTTGGTTACGACGAAAGATTCCCCCATGCTTTTTAATTCAACGCTTGTTTTTCACCATTTCCATCGTTAAGAGCGAGCTATAGACTATATAGCTGCGGAACCGTAGACCTTATGGTCCTTTGCCAGTTTTCTGATATTTGCGGACTATGATCCACATAAAGGCTACGGTTCCACAACTATAGACCAGGGGACTACGTGTATCCTGGTGTTGCAGGTTCTCGATAGCGTAAGAAACATTTCTCACGTGTATCCCTTAGAAACAATACATTTTTACAAAATTGATTTTGTTTATTTGGTAAAACTAGTTCTTTATTTCTACC
This sequence comes from Gigantidas platifrons, assembly GCA_002080005.1. Classification (NCBI taxonomy): domain Eukaryota; kingdom Metazoa; phylum Mollusca; class Bivalvia; order Mytilida; family Modiolidae; genus Gigantidas; species Gigantidas platifrons. Next base: position 263,532 of record MJUT01056894.1, read on the forward strand.
AGATCTAAAAGTTCTACTTCTAGAAGTTACGGAGAAAATATAATTTTTGTGTATGACCTTATTTCTAGTGTAAACTATATTTTATTCAACAAAAATACATATATAAAAAATATACAGTGTACCTTGATACGTAGCACAGCCATTTTATCCTTCTAGCGAAGCGAGGTGGTGTTCCGTAGGTAAAATCCTGGCGAACAGAAGACATGTGCGTTTTCCCGATTTATGTTAAAACGCTCACGTGCATAATTATCGAAAACTGGTAACTATCGAGAACAGGTGACATGACGATACATGTATAGTATAGGTCGTTTGTTACAGCCCTACAACAAGTGACAATGTTCAATCAGTACCCTGATGAAAATAAATCCGGATTTGGATTGATATGATGTTACGGATGATACAGATTAATCTTTAAGGAAATAAACAAAAATATTTCTACATAATAATATAAAGATAGAAATTGACGTGAATACTGTATCATTGGAATATATTCATTAGAGTACTGAAAATGTACATTAATTACAATCTTTACAACAAGTTTCTCAGGTCTCTTCCAGGATTGGGGTAATTAGATGATTGATTGATTTTTTGGTGTTTAATGCCATTTTTAACAATATTTCAGCTATATCATGACGACCAGTTTTAGTGGTGGAGGAAGCCAGAGTACCCAGTGAGAACCACCGACCATGGGCAAGCAACTGGTAAATTTTATCACTTGCGGTTGTGAGTCGAGTGCACCCTTTTTGTAATTTACAAAGCAGGGCGCGAACCCACGTAATTAGAAATGTAATTATAATTAATTGTAATGCATTACAATTTTTCAGGTAATACAAAGTAATGTGTAATGCAGTATTTTGTTTATATTTTTTAATTACAAGTAATGGTAATTTAATTAATTACAGCCAGAAAATGGCAGTAATGCCAATTACACTTGAATTACTTTTCAATTACATGTACAAAAAATGTACACTGTTCATTTTTTCATACAAACTACTGTATGAATCTTTTCTCATTTCAAATGTATAACAGACTGTAATACATTCTTATTAAATTTGAGCAATTCCCTTTGAAATTTGTTATTCATGTTAGAATTTTATTTTTCTAGTGATTTTATTCTTAATAAAGTTAGAACTCTTAGTAGAGGGTTCTTATATATATCATATAAGGTTCTATTAATATGCAATTTGCATTTGCCCTATGTACACAATTAAGGTGATTAATCTTTTAACACCTCCTAATTAACCTTTTGTAGAGAAAACAGAATTGCTTATTTTAATGATTAGAGACAGGCGTCAATTGTTGACAGAAATATTAAACCATTTCATTGCCCCCCCCATCGTCGTCCGTTAGCTTTTCACATTTAAATCTTCTTCTTTGAAACCACTGAACAGATTTGAACCAAACTTGCCAGAAATGTTCATTGGGTGGTCCTCTACCAGATTTGTGTTTTTAGTGCTGATTTGAAATTCAACATGGCTACCAGGGGCCATAATGTGTTCTCATTGGCTGAAATTTAAAAAATCTTCTTGTCAGAAACCAATAGAATTGTTACTTTGCTGGAATGATCATTGGGTGGTCCTGTACTAAACTTGTAAATCGTTTGCTGATCGGAAATTCAAGATGGCCACCATGACTCGACTTAGTTTTAACATAGGACACTATGGAAATTTTTTTTAAAAGTCTTCTCCTCTGAAACCAGTAAGTCAATTTAAAGCAAACGTGGCATGAATGGTCCTTAGGTGGTCAATTTTCAAAATTATGTCCTGTGACCCCAACCTCCATCCAAGATGGCAGCCATCAGTGGACATAGTTTTAACATAGGACCCTATGTATGTCATATAACTTGAGTAGTGTTTCTCAGAATATTTTGAAATTTGAGCAGTAGTTTACTCATGAAGAGAGAAGAGCCTCTTTCATTTTTGATGATATTCACTTTTATTGTTCCAGAGTTAGGGGCCTTATATTTTATACAATGTCATAGGAAAATTTTAGTAATGTATGATGGAATCTGGTGAAACTTTACTAAATAATCATTTGGTCGGAACAATCAGTAATGTTTTGGTTATGGAAATAGGTTGGACAGATGTGGGGAGCCGGGGTATATCTTAGTGTGCTGTGCTCACAGTAATATTACTAGTTTTGTATGTGTTTTGAAACTTTTTTGATTTGTTAATATGAAACTGAAATTCTTAATTACATGTACATTGTATAATGCTTTAGAGCATGTTTATCACAGAATAATCCATAGTACCTTCATAGTCCCTGTTATTCTTTTCATTTAAAAAATTGAACAAGAACCCAATGTAATTTTTCACCAAAGTAATGTGTAATTTAATTGATTACATTTCAAATGTAATTTAATTAATTACATTTAAAAAATCAGTGTAATGGTAATGTTCATGTAGTTTAGGTTTTTGGATTGTAATGGTAATTTAATTAATTACATTTGCAATGTAATGACCCCAACCCTGGTCTCTTCATATTTTCCACTATTACTGGATGTTAAGGGCAATGAATCAATTCATCATGATTGTGTTCAATTGCTGTATCAAGATCATAAGCATGTGGGAATCCCACATTGGGGTCTCAGAATAATTAGTTATCTGATCAATGTGGTGTCAGAATAGTGGGACTTGTTACACCATTTAAAAATCACATGTTCCAGTAGTTCCTCTGGCTCACTTTTGGGGATTTGTTTTGCTTTTTGGTAATGGGGTCGTCAAAGTGGGGTGATTCCAATTTATAATGTAGCTACTAGCGTATGCATCATCCCTAAATATATAATAGTTAATCTTCTGGGAATTATTTCATACCACCTACAGAACCACATCGGTCGTATAATGGTTAGCGTGCCTGCCTCGAGTGCAGTAGATCGTGGGTCAAACCAAAGACTATAAAATTGGTATTTGTTGCTTCTCCGCTAAGCACACAGCATTAAGGAATAAGGATTAAGAGCAAAGACGGGTTGGCTCGGAATCAGAATAATGTGTCAGAGTGAAGCGACATATCTACACATGGACTGTTGTTTCAGTGAGCTAGCAAGTTATAAAAACCCAACTCAGCATGTTGGTCTAGAACAAGGCGGACCACATCACCAACTCAGCATGTTGGTCTAGAACAAGGCGGACCACATCATCATCTCATTGAAAATTAACTTGTTCTCATCATGTCGATATAGCTGATGGTTCTCTCTGGGTACTCCTCTTTCTTCCACCACTAAAACTGGTCGCCATGATTTATCTGAAATATTGCTGAAAGTGGTGTTAAACACAATAAATCAAATCATACTACATGTACCTACATATATAGTAACACTTACTATTAATAATCTGTTGCCACTTTGGGCACCAACTTTTACCCCAAATTTGATTTTAACCTCTGATAGGGGTACATATATTTTTTATATGATCAAGATTCTTTATTTTTAACATTTTTATTTACAGGGATGTTCCCGTAGAGACTGGACATCATTTTTTCTTTACACAAGAAGCCTTTAATAGATACAACAAAACCGAAACATTTGAACAGAAAATTTTGAATAGATATTCAAGTTTTCCATTACAAGAAAGTAATATTGGAGCTAATGCCCAGTCTAAAAGGTCACAAAGGAAACAGGAAAATAAGCAAGATGGCAAAAAAGAGAAATTTGTACGTCAATTTCATTCACTAAGTGATGAAAGTGATAATGAAGTGAATTTTGACCCGGAACCAATTGAATTAGAAGAAATTGATGTGACCTCAAAAGTAATATTAGAAAAAAGCCATAAGGAAACTAAGGATGTTGAGTTTAGAAAATTGAAGGGAGACATCATTGAAAAGAAAAGTATAGCTAAAAATGCAGAGCAGGCCTGCACATACACAGAAAATGTAAAAGCAACTGATCAGCAGCCCAGCATATGTTCCGAAAAAGATATTGGAGACTTTGGTTTGGAAAAAAATGTACCAATTGAAAGGACAGAGGTAGATGACTTGGAAGAATTTGGGATTCACAAATCCTCGGTACAAATATTGAAAAAGAAAGATGGTGTTCAGAAGCAGGGAAATGATGAAAGTGAGGCAGTTGGTTTGAAAGAAAAGAAGAAATCCACTGTTGAAGAATTCCCATGGGACACTAAATACAGGGAAAGGTATGTAGCAAGAATTCCCATGGGACACCAACTACAGGGAAAGGTATGTAACAAGAATTCCCATGGGACACTAAATACAGGGAAAGGTATGTAACAAGAATTCCCATGGGACACTAAATACAGGGAAAGGTACAAATGTATGTAATAAGAATTCCCATGGGACACTAAATACAGGGAAAGGTATGTAACAAGAATTCATATGGGACACTAAATACAGGGAAAAGTATGTAATAAGAATTTCCATGGGACACTAAATACAGGGAAATGTATGTAACAAGAATTCCTATGGGACACTAAATACAGGGAAAGGTACAAATGTATGTAGCAAGAATTCCCATGGGACACTAAATACAGGGAAAGGTATGTAGCAAGAATTCCCATGGGACACTAAATACAGGGAAAGGTACAAATGTATGTAATAAGAATTCCCATGGGACACTAAATACAGGGAAAGGTACAAATGTATGTACATAAATGTAATAAGAATTCCCATGGGACACTAAATACAGGGAAAGGTATGTAACAAGAATTCCTATGGGACACTAAATACAGGGAAAAGTATGTAATAATAATTTCCATGGGACACTAAATACAGGGAAATGTATGTAACAAGAATTCCCATGGGACACTAAATACAGGGAAAGGTACAAATGTATGTAGCAAGAATTCCCATGGGGCACTAAATACAGGGAAAGGTATGTAACAAGAATTCCCATGGGACACTAAATACAGGGAAAGGTACAAATGTATGTAATAAGAATTCACATGGGACACTAAATACAGGGAAAGGTACAAATGTATGTAATAAGAATTCCCATGGGACACTAAATACAGGGAAAGGTATGTAACAAGAATTCCTATGGGACACTAAATACAGGGAAAAGTATGTAATAAGAATTTCCATGGGACACTAAATACAGGGAAATGTATGTAACAAGAATTCCCATGGGACACTAAATACATGGAAAGGTATGTAACAAGAATTCCTATTGGATGATATTGTATATCTTAACTCCACAGTCAACACTATATCTGTTATATAATTGCTTGAGTTAACCAATAACTAGTTTAATCAGATTGTATGGATTCCAATAAGTAATTTAACCAGATGGTTGTGGTGTCGATAATTGGTTTAAACCATGCCAAGACATAGATATTTATATGATGTATCAGAGTGGCTGATGGTTTTATTGTGGTCAGAGGTAATTTTGTTAATCATTGTGGCCAGGGGCAATATTGTTTATCGTTTTCATTGACCTTTAACCTGCATATATATGCATGTTTTTTTGTGTTTTTTTTTATATTATTTTTGTATTAATTTTTATATAACAATGTATAACTATATCTATAGGAGAAGTGAAAAGTTTGATTTGAACAAATACCATAACAGAAAGTCTAGCTTAACCAGCAGGGAACAGAAACAGTACCTTAACTTACATACCAAATATGCTTTCTCTACACCAAAGAATCCTACAGATAGAGAAAAACATCACATGAAAGAATTCTCAGTAAGATCCTATTGTATTTACTACACAGTGATTCAGCTAGACACCAGTCTCAGGACATTTGTCCACCTATTTCTCAGTAAGATCCTATTTGTCCCCCGACTATAGAAATGGGTGTCGTCCGTCCGTGTGCTTGGTTTCCAGATGATAACTTGTGAATGAAAAGTCAGATTGAAGCTAGGTGTGGTATGTAAGTGTATCTTATGAAGAACTAGGTCAAGTTCGATAATGACAATTTTTCGACTATTTTTACTAGAGTTATGCCCCTTTTTATACCTCAAAATTCCTAAATATTTGGTTTCTAGATGATGACTTGGGAACAAATAATCAGATTGAAACTAGGTTTGGTATGTAAGTGTATCTAATGAATATCTAGGTCAAGTTCGATAGCGATC
>MJUT01056894.1:287725-306836 GCA_002080005.1 Gigantidas platifrons
GTTATTGTTTGTTTTGTTCAATGATCTGAGATGAGTGGTTATTGTTTGTTTTGTTCAATGATCTGAGGCAGGTGGTTATTGTTTGTTTTGTTAATATTGGAGTTGTTGACCATCACTGTTTATACTTTCTTTTCATAATTCAAGGACAGTTTAAAAATTATGCATCATTGATTACTTTTAATTGTCAGAAAGTTTGTTTTTTTTTCTCTATTTTATAAGCATTTACATCTTAATGTTGTACCTCTTATCCATTAATCATCACTGTTATTATAGCTTATGACTGATGGGAAATCCAAAATGGCTGTCACTGCAGGATGTGGTTAAACATTTTCTATGGGAATAAATGTAAAAACCTTCTTCTCAGAAAAACTTCCAAATCATTGATCCAAACTGTAAATTTAAAGATTATTGAATAATAAACAAATCATTAAAACCAGGGTCATGTGGGCCTCTGTCTTCTGTATGTCTTCATAATCTTTAATAATTATGTTCTATTGGTTTTCGTGGCCGTTATCATATGGTAGTTGGATTTATGACTACCTATGCAATCGTTGCCTATCACCACTAACGTTGTGAGTTTGAACCTCGTTCATGGAGAGGTGTACTTGATAAAGTTTGTCAGTGACTTGCGACAGGTTGGTGGTTTTCTCAGTGTACTCCGGTTTCCTCCACCAATAAAACTGACTGCCACAATATAACTGAAATTTTGATGAAAGTGGCATTAAACACTAAACCAACCAACCAACCTAAGATAATTGAATAACTAGAGGCTCCCAGGAGCCTGTATAGCTCACCTGGGTATAATAACAACATCAGTCAATAAAACTTGATAAAAAATAACAAATGTAGCCCTCGTCATTGCAGACCCCCTCTACAAAATAATTTGGGCAGGGGTTCCCCATTTAATGTATGTTATCAACATTGCTATAAAAAACATAAATGTCAATGAGTCTCAAAATTTAGCTTTTGCTACTTCACATTTTGTAGTAGAGTTGCTTCTCTTTGATTATTTGAGTAACCAAAAGCAGTGAAAGTCAACAAAAAAATGCATTTCAAGAGGAATAACTCTTCACATAGTTGTCGGACATTCTCAACTGTGACAGTTTTTATGTAGATCTTGACATGCTGAACATTTTTGCAGTTTCAACTTAATATCTATCTCTTATAGTTTTTGAAATAAAGAGCAAAAAGTATTAAAATTTTGAAAATTTGATGAAAAAAAGGGCAATAACTCCAAGATGGGTAATTAGATTTTCTGCAAAATTGCAGGGTTGGTAGATCTTATCATGCTGAACATGTTTGCAATTCAAACTTATCATCTATCTCTTATAGTTTTTGAAATAAAAAACGAAAAGTATTAAAATTTTGAAAATGTGATGAAAAAAAGGGCAATAACTCCAAAATGGGTAATGGGATTTACTTCAAAATTGCAGGGTAGGTAGATCTTGATATGCTTTACATTTTTGCAGTTTCAACTTATCATCTATCTCTTATAGTTTTTGAAATAAAGAACAAAAAGTATTAAAATTTTGAAAATTTGATGAAAAAAAGGGCAATAACTCCAAAATGGGTAATGGGATTTACTTCAAAATTGCAGGGTAGTTAGATCTTGATATGCTTTACATTTTTGCAGTTTCAACTTATCATCTATCTCTTATAGTTTTTGAAATAAAGAACAAAAAGTATTAAAATTTTGAAAATGTGATGAAAAAAAGGGCAATAACTCCAAAATGGGTAATGGGATTTACTTCAAAATTGCAGGGTAGGTAGATCTTGATATGCTTTACATTTTTGCAGTTCCAACTTATCATCTATCTCTTATAGTTTTTGAAATAAAAAACGAAAATATTAAAATTTTGAAAATTTGATGAAGAAAGGGCAATAACTCCAAGATGGGTAATTAGATTTTCTTCACAATTGCAGGGTAGGTAGATCTTGACATGCTGAACATTTTTGCAGTTTCAACTTATCATCTATCTCTTATAGTTTTTGAACTAAAGAGCGAAAAGTATTAAAATTTTGAAAATTTGATGAAAAAAGGGCAATAACTCCAAGATGGGTCATCAGATTTTCTTCAAAATTTCAGGGTAGTTAGATCTTGCCGTGCTGATCATTTTTACCCCATGTGAGAATTCTGATATTATTAACGGTTTTTGAGTTATTACCAAAAACGCGCAATTTTACCATATGTTCTATTTTTAGTAACAGCGGCCATGTTGATTGGTACACGGCTTCACCAGACACAATTTTAAAACTAGACACCCTAGTGACGATTCAGACAAAGTTTGGTTCCAATTGATCTGGTAGTTTCAGAGGAGAAGATTTTTGAAAAAGTTTACGACAGACGACGGACGACGACGGACGCCAATTGATGGCAATAGCTCACATGACCCTTCGGGTCAGGTGAGCTAATAAACAAATCATTAAAACCAGGGTCAAGTGAGCCTCTGGTTGTGATATGTCTTCATAATGTCTTGAAGATCTTTAATTTTGTTCTGTTGATTGCATTGATACAAAGTTTATTGTAAGTTCATAATTTCATGTATGCAATTTTAAATGATCATTTTTTTTTCTAGTTAGTGTAGAAAGTCCAGTTATCAAATGCAAAGAAAGCAACACTACATCTGATAATACAAGTTCAGCCAGAATATCACCAGAAAATGTATGTGAAAAATTAACATTGGAGAAAACAGCTATTGAGGAAGAGTTCAGTTCTAAACAAACAGTAGCTAAAAGTTCTGTAACAGATAGTCAGATTGACTTGAAATCTACAAATCTGGATGAATACCCAAAAATTACCCAAGATTCAACAGTGTCTAAACATTCTGTAGAAAATGTGACAAGCATATCTGCTGAAGTTGGAGGGAATGAAAAAGTAGACGAAAATTTGACAGAAATTGGGAAAAGTGATATTTCGTCAAAAGCAAGTGTAGCTCAGAATTTACACAGAAGTATTAACTGCAGTGCTGTGGAAATAGAAAATAAAACAGACAGTAGAAAATATGGTAAAGGTCACAGTATAGGACATGAACGTGATGGAAATAACTTAGGGATAGGTGAAGAAAAAGGTACTAAACAGTTTATAACAGAAGCTAAAGGTTCAGAAGAAAAAGTCAGATAAATTAAGACAATTAAGGGCTTGATAAAATTATTGAGAGCTTATTATGCACAATTTGAACATGTTGCTGCTTTACTGAAAGTAACAAATGAATCAAAAGGTTTTATTCAAAATGTTATTGGTTTTATTTTGCAACCAACATACATTATATACATGTACATACATGTAGTTAATTTAGACAATGGGGTTAAATGAGTCATCATTATGCTAAGAGAATTGATGTTACAGAGTACCAATGGTGTGGGTTTGAATCTTCCTGAGGGCAGAACAAAAAAATGTCAGTTAATGATCTAAATATAACAGTGTTGGGATGAATGTTCAGATGTTTCTATCAAAAATATTTAATGCAGCTCGGTATCCTTTCTAGAACCAGTAAAGGTAGATGCATTGTCACTTGCTTGAGATGATTTATATGTATTATAAATAGATGATTATTGGTTATGGTGTTTAACATCACTTTCAACAATATTTCATTATACAGTGGAACCTGTCTAATCCGACACACCAAGGGACCAGGGAAATGTGTCGGATTGTACAGTATGTCGGAATACTCAGGTTTTATTTTACTTAACATAATTACTTTGGGACCATAAATTTTTGTCAGATGTCACAGGATGTCGGAAAACTCAGGTGTCGGATTGCACAGGTTCCACTGTATATCATGGTGGTCAGTTTTATTGGTGGAGGACAGAGGAGAAACCACTGACCTGAGGGATTTGAACTCACAATGCCAGTGGTGATGGGCACAGATTGCATAGGTAGTTGTAAATCCAACTACATTAGTCCCCCTATTATAAGGACACCCATTCTGCAATGATAATGTGGCCTTATAAGAAGGAGTGGCCTCAATTTAGTAGTATTTTACTATATCAATGCATCCGAAATCTGACCTGAGAAGAGAGATGGTCTTTGTGGGAGTGACCATATAAGAGAGTTAGGGTTATGGTGTTTAATGCCACTTTCAACAATATTTCAGTTATATCGTGGCGATCAGTTTTATTGATGGTGGAAACCGGAGTAAAAGGAGAAAACCACCGACCTGGCGCAAGTTACTGACATAATGGTGCATCGAGTACACCTCTCCTGAGCAGGATTCGAACTCACGTTTAGTGGTGATAGGCACTGATTGCATAGGTAGTTATAAATCCAACTACCATACGACCATGACTGCCCCTGACCATATTAGAGTGAGACTACAGTACCATACAATCATGGCTATGACGGCCCCTTCACAGAAATAATTTGAAAATAATACAACTTCAATGATCATGTCAATGTATTTTTATCTTTATACAGAACAGTCTAAGAGTGTATTTGAGAAGACAAATCCACATAAAATAGATCCTGTAAAGAAACCAAGGCCTCAGAAAGCTCAACCATCAAAAGCATCAATTAATCCACTGGAAAATATAATGCAGGCTCAGGAAAAATTACTGGATAATCCTAAACATCACAAAGGTATGATGGTATCCCACTTGTTAATTAATGCCTGGACTGGGTTGCACAAACCTCAATTAAATTTAAGTCAATTAAAACTTAATTGTCACGTAAATTTACTTGAAATGTACATGAAATTAATTTACACTTAAGGTTTAATTGAGACTTAAATTTAATTGAGGTTTGTGCAACCCAGTCTACTGTGAAATTTGATGTAAAGTGATAGATTCTTTTTCCTTGAAGTTTTCTGGTAAAATTCATAAAATAATAGCACATTTTTTTTGGTATAATTTAATTTTGTATAATAAACAACTAAAAAATTTAATGCTTACGCATGTGTTAAAATACTGTAGATGTACACGATTTTGGACATGATGGACAACAGTAGTTCACATCAACATTTTTCAAATTTACCTAACAGAGTTCGCTACCCTTGCTCGCCTTTAGTTGAATTTCGGATAACACAAGATTTTTTCAACGGTCCTGTGAACTGCAGCATAACGCAATTCAACTGTAGTATGCATGTAAGAAATAGTTATCTAGAGAACAGAACTTTGTATTTTACAGATCAAGCCCAGCAGCAGTATTTATCTCAGTTTAAGTTTCCTGAGAGACATAACATCACTTATCATCTGTGGTCGCTAGGGGCATATAGTGTAATGATCAGATGTGGTTACCATGGTGTTTACAAAGATCCTAGTCAGAAGGTAAGTAGGTCAAAGGTCACGTTTTATCACAATTTAGACAGCATTCCATATCATCTATGGTCACTAGGGACACCCAAAGTTGTTACAACTTTGGTTCAGTAAAAAAAAACCAAGTGTACTCGGAGAAAACAACCGACTTGTCACAAATCACTTACAAACTTTATCACATATGTTGCCATGAGCAACATTCGAACTGACAACTTTAATCTCCATATTTTTTCAGTAGCAATCATAAGCTGTTGCCCCGATTGGCCCATCCCACCCTTATTATCCCCTTGCCAACGAAGTTGTGAAGGGATATAGTAACGCTACCGTCCTTCCGTAACATCCTTGTGGACACTCTAGAATCAACATCCTTCAACTTGGTACATACATTAGTCTTTAAGAGAATCTGGAACCCTACTGATTTTCAAGGTCATAGGGACATAGGTCAAGGTCACCGGGTCAAATATTTAGGCGAGGGCAGAGGTGTTTACTGCTACGGATTTTCCGTATTTATCACGGATTTGAGATGCAAAATACGGACTACGGATTTGTTTGCGAAAGTACGGTTTCTGTGGCATTTCAAAATTATAATTTCCCACACTTAATTTTCCATGAAGCGCTTGAATACTTGTATATATGAATCAACGTATAAAACGTTAAAGCGATCAAGACTTCGAATGCATTCGGAATTCTTCTAATTTATCGTCTGTTTGGCATTTGAAAAATGTGCTCGCTTGAAAATCCGAAATGAAAAGATGTCAGCAGCCAAAGCTGTTCTGGATTTGGAGGAAGAAGATCACGATGTCAATCGTACACCGCGAAAGAAAAGAAAACAATCTTTGCAGAAGTATAAAGACTCTTATCACGATTTGTGGCCTTGTTTGACGGCATCCAAGCGTGGAGAATGTATTGTGCACTGCACCGTGTGCAAGTCTGATTTTTCGTGCAGTCATGCCGGAAATTTTTTTTGTAAAAGACAGGCTGAGTCATAAGAACTTAAACACCATGAAACAAACGAACATGTCTATGAAATCATTTGTGGGGCTTTCAAAATTATGTTTCATGATTCAAAGATTGCTCAAGGTTTGTAGTCATTTTTATACTTCTAATTCTCTAGTAGGCAAGAGATGGTGTATGGTTTCATATCTTATAAATGAACCTGACCTACACCTCTCGTTTTCTTTCTTTATTCCTTTCTTTTTGGTCTGGGATTTATAAGGTTTGGGGGATGAAAACCTTATTTTCTAGAGGAAGTGCTGCCCAAATTTTTTTCAATTTCGGACTTGGTCATTTTAGCCCATTATTTTTTAACCCATCCAGGGATGTTCTGGCGTCATTGGTGTCTGTCATAAGCTTTTGTGAGTGAAATAATAAAACAGCATATGCATTACTTTCCGTCCATGTCACATTAGCAAAATGAAATCTGCCGTACATGTAGCTAGTAGAATTGAATTAATTATATTATTCTAATAGTGCAGCTGAACTACTACTTAGCTGAATAATATATATTATGCTAATAGGACATCACTGAGTTTAACAAATTTCCTTGTCATTTATTTCAGAAACAAAGGTAATAAATCCTATAAAATTGTTTTCTTTAGTATATTCAAACATGACTCAGATACTGTCAGAATGCAGGAAATGGCATCTAATTAAACAAAAAAATTCAGAAAGTTTGCGTCAACGGTGATACTACTGACAGAGGTCCAAAACTACTGATAAAACTGGCCAGTACTACTGATGGCCTTCATTTGGGGTAAACACCTCTGCGAGGGGATACGCCACGCTTTGCGTTGCCCTTGTTTCTATCTGGATTTTATATATTGTTTATAAAGTTTGTCAGTGGCTTTCTCCAGGTACTCCGGTTTCCTCCACCAATAAAAGTGACTGCCACAATATAACTGAAATAGTGTTGAAAGTGGCGTTAAGCACCATAAAATTCTAAACCTAAACCTATATATTATTGAACTTGTTCTCGTACTGAATATAGCTGAAAAACTGCTCACTGGACATTAAGCAATAATCAATCAATCAATCTTTTCTTCATTTTTATTACAGGTGTCCTTTGTTCATGTGTCACCTAAGATGGAGTACCAAGTCAACCATGGCTTAGAACAACTAACAACAAATGAAATATCTAAAGAATGGGCATCAGCTTATGTCAGACCAAACTGTAAAATAATCAGAGGTAAGCTATATAATTTAATGATTAATATGTTGAATTTTCTGTACTATATACATCTGTTTTAGATCAGGATTATTGGTATTTAGCACCACTTTCAACAATATTTGAATTGTATCGTCACTGTCAGTTTTATTGGTGGTGGAAATAGGAGTACCCGGAATTAGAAAAAAAAACAATTCAACTGTGGCAAATAATTGACAAAAATGACATAAAGATTTATGGAGTACTAGAGACAGGTATTAATAGTAAATGCACCTGAATTTAGAAAAAAATAACACTGACCCAACTGCTGCAATGACATAAATTTTTATTAGGGCATGCACCTGCTTATTTTGCACATTTTCTATAGCCTTATGTGTCATAGAAGATTAAAGAATTTTATATTATAAAGTGGTGGAAAATCATATGATATTTCAGGGCTCACGAAACCAGGCGGTGGGTGAAATTCTTGCCCTATATCAGCTGAAGTTGCCTTCCCTCAACTCTAAAGTGAAATTAACAAGTCATGAATTTAAAGTAAAATATGAAGGATGTTAACAAGACATTAACAAAGGCAGACTTCAAATACATTTGTTTTTTAAATGATGCGAAGAAACAGCATTTTTTGTTAGAAACATGTCTCTATGAAGTTGTTGGAAGTCTCTATGCCATGCCTTCACTTCTCCCTCATTTTCTCTTATGGAGAAGTCAAGTCTACTTATTTTTTTGCAAGTGTGGTGAGCCCTGCTACCAATTTCTACAATTATCCTTGTCTGTTAATCACTTGTACACGAATGCTTATAAGATAGAATTTGACAACACTGATATTTGTTTGTTGTTTTATCTTGTAGCCAGAATTAATCCTCTCCAGTCAGAAATTGTATCTATGAAAGAAGAAGAATTGAATACAATGCAACCCACAGCTCATGGTTTTAAGTATGTCAATTTTGTAAAAGTCAGGATATTTATTTAATTTTGATAGTAAATTCTTTATAAATCAATGGTTGTCAACCATGACTGATTATAATTTTTTTATGTATACTGGATTACTTTGTCCTCCATCTGTTTGTCAGTCCATCCATCCTATTCGAATCTGTAGGCAACTCGTCTTTTACCTTTAGACAGAGCTAGTACACATTTGGTTCTGTGTCCTGTTATATACATGTATATATGAGCAAGCACATATTATTGTGATTTTACAAATGGACTATTTCCATGCAAGTTATGGTCCCTTGTTAAACTTCTTAAATGCTATATTCTGCATGTTTGTTCTATATTCTTGTGTGGGTAATTCATCTTTTTTGATTGGATTTTAGAATTATTGCGATAGTGTGATATTTGTTTGTTTTTCATTTAATTATCTTTTAATGAAGTTTGTTCATTTATGGTATGCTGTCTTGATATTGTACGAGCATATGCACATCATGACGATTTTTCAAACATACTTATTATTTAAGAGTTATGGCTCCATTTTCAACTTTGTAGCAGGTATATGTACGATAGCTATTGGGTCTACTAGACTTTTGTTTTATAACAGAACTAGTTCATATCCTGAGTGATGATTTGGTATGATATAAGTATGTTGATATATTTATCATTTCCCAGACTAGTTCCATGGCCACTTTTCAAACTTCTTAAATGCCATATGCTGTATATCTGTTCCATATTCTTGTGTAGGAAACTAGTCTTTTATATTTTGATGGAACTTGTTCATATTTGGCGTGATATCAAATATTATGTGAAACTATTTAAAAAAAAAACCAATTATGTAGTAGTTGCTGCCCATTTTCAACTTTTAACTTTGTAGAGCCAGTTCAATCAGAGTTGTGTCCCCTTTTCCATTGCTCTTCAGTTATTAATCATCGAACATCATTCTGACAATCGGATCAAAAATAATCATGACAAATAAGTGGGGCTATTATTCTTAGCACTACGCTGCATACAGTTATGTTTTAAATATAATTTTGTTTGCTTATTTCAGTCCAGCAAATGGATTTCAAATGTTAGCCAATGTATTTCACAGACTTCATCAGTAAGTTGTCAATATATTTTCTTTGAAGATTTCATCAATTTTTACCATTATTGACTCAATTTGTATGTGAAATCAGTGGACAACCAGAGTATTGCAACATATTTTACATACATTGTTTTAAGAAATTTGATTTTGATTTTGTAAAAGCAATTCAAACTCTCAGTGAAAAAAAAAAAGTGACATCATTCCTTATCAACTATTTGCAACAGAAAAACTTAAGATAATGTTGAAAATTAGTGAATTTATGTTAAATTCTGGAAATTCAATTGTCTGTTTAAATTCTAATATTGTAGATGTTCACCAGGCCAGTATCTGCTGCATCACGTCCCTGGGTCAACTGAATGTCAAATAAAACAAGCTACAGAAAACAATAAAACGTAAGTACAGAGAAACCTGCCTAAACTGAACCACTTTGGTACCCACTTTTGTGTTTGGTTTATACAGGTTAAATTAACCAAGATTTCATATATTGGACTTTATTATGTGCTGTCATAACTTATTTGTTATATGTTATGAATTTTCTTTAATTACAAGACTTAAAGATGGCCACTACTGCTGGACAAAGTTGTAATGTTCAGACTTAAAGATGGCCACTACTGCTGGACAAAGTTGTAATGTTCAGACTTAAAGATGGCCACTACTGCTGGACAAAGTTGTAATGTTCAAACTTAAAGATGGCCACTACTGCTGGACAAAGTTGTAATGTTCAGACTTAAAGATGGCCACTACTGCTGGACAAAGTTGTAATGTTCAGACTTAAAGATGGCCACTACTGCTGGACAAAGTTGTAATGTTCAAACTTAAGTATGGCCACTACTGCTGGATAAAGTTGTAATGTTCAGACTTAAAGATGACCACTACTGCTGGACAAAGTTGTAATGTTCAAACTTAAGTATGGCCACTACTGCTGGACAAAGTTGTATTGTTCATGTTAGACCCTACAAGAAAAGAATGCTTTTTTCTTCCAGAAACTAGTAACTTGATTAGACTCAACTGTGCATTTTTTGTGTCAGTCTAAAAACCAATATGGCCACCACCGCTTGTTAAGTGTAGTATATAGGAAAAATTACCATAAAGGGCATAATTTATACAGTAGTCCCCCTTTTTCGAAGGCCATTGCCATCAAAGGCTACCCCTCCTATCAGGCCTGATATCAGATGCCCTGAGATAGTAAAATGCTTCTAAATTTTCACCCCTCTTATAAGGCCACTTTTCATTGCAGAAGGGGTAGAATTATAAGAGGGACTACAGTACTATATTATCCCCCTCAAGAGAGGCCACCCAGGGCTCACCACACTTGCAAAAAACAGGGAGACTTCCAACAGCTTCATAGAGACATGTTTCTGCAAAAATGTGTTGTTTCTTCACATCATTTAAAAAAAAATTGCATTTGAAGTGTGCCTTTGCTAATATCTTGTTAATGTCCTTCATATTTAACTTTAAATTCTTATTTTGTACTTGCATTATTGTTATCGATTTTATATTTTATTTGTTTCACATTGAAATCTGTGAAATATGTATTACATCAACATGCAAGTTCCCTCCCTTTGTTTCTATTAAAATACCGCCATGTTTAAAACTTGACAAGTTGATTGTTTACCTTTGAAAAAGCTACAAATAACTCAAATTGTGTTAAAATAGTAAAAAGATATAACAACAATCCAACAACACATATGGTACAGGAAACATCTGTTTGATTATTTTTAGATTTGGGATTTAATTTTCACCTGGAATTTCGTCAGTACAAATTTAGAAATTTGCATCGAAACTTTTGTCTCAACAAGATAAATTTTCTTTATTGCTTGAATGAAGCCTTTTTCTCCCATTCTTATTTATTTTAACATTGATTACAATTGTTTTGTCAATCAGCTTTAACATAAAATACAGATTATTTGCAAGAAAGGAGTGACTTGCAATAGGAAACAAGGTGACATTAATTTCACTTTGGAGTTCCTGGGAGAGAGATTTCAGCTGATAAAGGGCGAAAATTGCACCCACTTCACCTGGTTTGGTGAGCCCTGAGACTACCCCTCTTATAATTCCACTTCTTCATTACAGAAGGGGTAGCCTTATGAGAGGGAGGGGGGGGGGCTACTGAACCTCAAAGTGTATGTGAGACAATTTCATGTCATTTCTGACACGGTGATGGAATTAATCAAGTAAGGACAGTTCATGTGAATGCTGTTCTTCAATGAACAGTCATAATATTTCTTAAGTGACAAGAAATTCAGTATACCTGCATTTTAAATTTCAGGGGGACTTATGATTTACAGATGAGCTACTTAGGTTTCATGGGAGATAAAAAAGACAGTAGCCATGTACCGTGGATTCCAATAGATCCTAATTATATACAAAATAGATTCCATTATAAAGGCCGAATACCAGTTACATTTGAACCTAAAGGTAAGACATATAGTGTCTAACACAGGGAGAAGTGCAAGATCGTAAAATCTGTGAGATTTAAATCGTAACGGACAAGGTTTGCCGAGTCTGATACGATTTAAATCTTACCCGAAGGTGTCTCAGATTTAACGCTCTTGCACCTTTCACAGTGTTTGACTCTTTTTCTGACCCCTTTCTACCAATAATAGAGTGCTCTCCTTTGTTAGTAAGTAACATAAATAAACAAATTATCTCCCTTTGACAAAAATGATTGATTGATTGATTTATTGTGTTTAATGCCACTTTCAGCAATATCATGGCGACCAGTTTTAGTGGTGGAAGAAGCCGGAGAGAACCACCGACCATGGGCAAGTAACTGGTAAACAGTATCACTTACAGCTACTAGTCGAGTGCATCCTTTTTTGTAATTTACAAAGCCGGACGCGAACCCAAGCCGTATTGGTGATAGGCTTGTATGAGTTGTTAGGTAATCCAACTACCTAACTCATTGAGCCACCCGGGCCCTCCCTTTGACCAAAATCAAATAAATTTATACAGGTCTTTATTGCTGTTATTGTAGCATGTGTAATGTATTTATAAAATACATTGTATTTTTATTATGAAATATATTTTTAAAAAGCAAATCGACAATTTACTTCAGCAATGGAAAACAAATTTGCATTGAAACGCTCGTTTTTTCCTGCCTTACCCAGGATAGAAAAATCTTTTCCACCGAAATTACCGGACTACTATAAGGGGTGAGAAAATAATTACCTGTACGTCAGAAATGAAGTACTGTATACCATGTTGTTACTTGTTCCATTTAAGTGTTTTGTTTTTTGTTTATTTTAATACACATCTGTTTTAGAAATCCGTTTTGGAAGTTTTATTCCTGCTTGTGGTGACGTGAACTCAATACAACTTTATATGATAAAGTTTGGCATTAACTTTTGGAAAAAGAATGTTTCTTCCGCCTCATGCTTTGGTTGCATCAACACATAAAACTGAAATGAACTTTAAAAAAAACAAAAAAAAACAAAGTTATCATTCTATACATGTGTAGCCCAAATTGTTGGCAATCAAAGTCTCAATCATGACTTTATGAAAAAAATCAACGAAAATGGTTGCATCTTTTAGTTTTAGGAAATATCATTTTGATTGCAACTTTCTTTAACTTGCACTCATTGTAAAACAGCAAGTATCAAAGAAACCGTAGTACCTGGAGAAAACCACCGACCTGTTGCAAGTTGCTGACAAACTTTATCACATAATGTTGTATAGGAGTACACCTCGCATAAGCAGGATTCAAACTCACAATGTTAGTGGTGATAGGCAATGGTTGCATAGGTAGTTATAAATCAAACCACCATATGATCACGGCCATGGCGGCTCCATAAAGGAATGTATGTTAAAAGGCCTTTCATCTTCTGTAACCCATGACTGATCACCCTCTGATGAATATATGTTAAAAGGCCTTTCATCTTCTGTAACCCATGACCGATCACCCTCTGATGAATGTATGTTAAAAGGCCTTTCATCTTCTGTAACCCATGACTGATCACCCTCTGATAAATGTATGTTAAAAGGCCTTTCATCTTCTGTAACCCATGACTGATCACCCTCTGATGAATGTAAAGGCCTTTCATCTTCTGTAACCCATGACTGATCACCCTCTGATGAATGTAAAGGCCTTTCATCTTCTGTAACCCATGACTGATCACCCTCTGATGAATGTAAAGGCCTTTCATCTTCTGTAACCCATGACTGATCACCCTCTGATAATCTCCACTCATTACCTGTGTGTCAATTCTTATATGCCCCTTCCCAGAGGGGGTGCCAGGGGTAGAATAGGCACCAGGTTTCTCCGTCCTAGAGGCACTAGTCTTCTAAAAGGGGTCAACCTGCGGGAACCCCGGGGTATAGAAATGGGACCAAGAGCTTCTTCGGCTTGAAGGGGCATCCGTCGGTTGTGCAGATGTATAAATTTACAACCAACCCATCCTTCGGATGAGACGTAAATAAAACCGAGGTCCCGTGTTGAGAGATTGCCACCCTCTTTGCATGTTAAAGAACCCAGTGTAACAGCTCATTATGAGCATAATGCTGATGATGAGTGGTCCATAGGAGACCTGTTGCACTGGCTAAATTATCCGTCCCTACCCATCACCTTTCCTTGTTTCGAGTCCTGTGGCGTTTAAATTTTTAAATGTTCTAGTCCTGAATATAGCTGAAAAATTGCTCGCTGGACGTTAAACACCAATCAATCAATTAATTCTTAAGAAAAACAGTTTATTGTTTTTCCCCCATAACTGGTCTGCAGTTAGTGGTTTCCATACCAACATAACATCACTATTACAGTGAAACCTGACAAAACCAAACAAATTTCCAAGTCCGGAAGAAATCCCCCTCCAATTAATGCTTATTTAACCTGAATGAACCAATCTCTGTCATTACCGAACTCCGAACACAATTTGAAGTACCGTAAATAAATGTATATCACAAATACGCCTGATTAATCTGAACACTCTTTTTGTAGTCCCGTAACTGATTGTGTATTTCAAACACATCTGACTAATCTAAACGCCCTTTGATGTCCTATAATTTAATGTATATATATCCAATCGATACAATGAATCGGTTGAGTAAATACACGATGGGGCCCATTGAAGGTAATTAACTAAAAACACAACAGGTGAGCGCTAATCACTTTTGACACCTTGTGTAGTTGATTAGTTTTCTGTTCTGCATTAATAATGGAAACTCCAAAAAGGAAAAGACGTGTATTCGATAATGACAAATCTACCCCTTCACCAAATAGGGCTCATAAGTAATTGCGTCTGGATAGTAAACTTGATCTTATTACTGATTCAGAAAAAAAAATCCAAAATTTTCACAGAAGGATTTAAGTTTAAAATATGATATTGGAAAAGCTACAGTCTGTGACATTCTTAAACGTAAAGGCAATTTGAGGAAAATATCGCCAGTAAGAGAAAACGACATGTACCGGTAAATTTTCTGATTTGAAACATGTTTTCGAGATGCCTCGTTATCTTCTGAAGTAGAAGACCCGGATGATGACATTCCTCTCAATGAACTCATCCAATGTTTACGATCGAGTGATCTGATGATATAGAGGAATTTGATGACATATTCCATTACCTGGTTCAAAAATGAATTATGAGGACGTGATGAAAATGTTGACAAGCTTAAGAAATTTTGCACTTTTGAATGACAGCAGATATTTATCTACCATCGAGGAATTAGTATTAGTGACCAAGGACACAATTGTTAAAAATAAATTTGCTATGCGTCAATCAATTATGGATGACTTAGAGTTCGGATGAAAACAAAGATATAATTATAAACACAAAATTTTCCATATTTATTTATTTATTTTTCTGTAAAAAATATAATATTATTGTAAAAATATCTTCATCTAATTGTGCCACAGATACAGCTCTCTTCCATATCACTATTCAGTACTAGGTCTTTCTTGTCTTCATGATCAGACATATTTTCGGTCAAGCTTACATTTTCTGTCAAACCTGTTAGAACCGAATGCCTGTCTAAACCGAACAAATTATACAGTCCCATAGGTGTTAGGTTTACACAAGTTTCACTGTATACAGATTGAACAGATACTAAATTGCTAGTAGATACAATGTATATCTTTCATGGTAATTAATTGTGATCCATTCATCTCCTCTTGTCAATTTAGTTTCCAATGAAAACTGAGATTTGATTGGCTGTAAAACATTGGGTCGGAACTAATCAAAATGTTTTAAAATAACTCGTGAATAATTCATGAATACGAGAACTTCTCTGTCAGGTAACCCACAGGTGATAAGTGATGAGTATTGGATCTTGATCAGCCGAATGTTACAAACGATGAAGGTCCAATCAAAATAATTGTTACATCTCCTTTTGTGTTAATATTCGTGTTTTCTCTTTTTAGATTATAAACATGGAGGGCACAACAAAACAAAAAAGAAGAAAAAGAAATCATTAAAGAAGTGAAAAAAAATCATTAAAACAAACACTGTCTTCCAGAAAGATCATAATTCTCCATTCGCTTCAAGCAGATGGAATCAGTCTTGAATTTGTAAAACAAAATAAACAACACATTATATTATCTTGTTTCTTGGTTTGTTAATTATATGTAGACCAAAGACAATAGACCATTTTAACATTTCCGAATTGATTGTAAAATTATACGTTTTTACATGGTTTTTTTTTATCGCTTTGCATCCGATGTCTGCTTATAAATGGTCATGCTTTTTCCTCCTGATTTATCTATGAAAAATTGTCGGATTTGGAATTTCCTTGAAATATTCTATTCTACTTACTAGTATTTTCCCTGTCTTGAAATATTTGCGACAGTTTTATTTTCGCGCTTCCAATGTTACCGCAAAAATAAAACTGCCACGAAAATTACCCAGTTTACAGTACTTCAAAAGAATTTTTATAAAAACAAAAAATATAAAAGATCAAATATGTTGTTAGTCGAGTAAAAAAAATAAATCTATGGTTTGAAGTAGATTTGTTATAAATCGTGGGTGTTGATATTTTGAATTCATTCTGAAATTAACATGATTTAAATCCGTTAAATTGATGCTAAAATGTCGAAATCGTTGTATAAACGTCGTTGCGTTGAACTAACACTTCCAAGACAAAATTAATCTGTTCTTTCAAAGGGATGACAGCATCAGAGATGAGTCCATATGAACTGTCAATCATCGTTACCTTTCCCTTTGATGTTTAAAGTTCTGGGCAATTTCTCTTATCAGCTGTCAATCATCGTTTTCTGATTCTCTGTGTTTGAATATAACACAGTTACATAACAATAATAATATAACCCTATGTTTTAAACAAATTAAATGCTACAAGAAAGTACAATGTATTCTTGTTACAAAATATCATACAACAAGCTACAAATCCAATATTCAAGGTCAGTGACCTGAAATCTGGTTGATTGTACACTCAATACATGTACCCATTTGTAAAACAAGTTATGACAGTATTTATTTTTATTTAAAACACATTTAAAAACAATCACAAATATAACACATTGAATGAATGTAAAGAAACATATATAAATAGCGTAATCACAGCATAATTAACCTTCACAAGATCAATATCTTATACTCCCTGTATCAGTATGCGGAATGGAAACGTCTATTTACGGAACCTCATAAAACCCGTACCTCTGAAAACCGGCTGATTTCTTTGGCCATGGACGTGGTCGGTTTTCAGAGGTTCCACTGTATTTCATACAAAGCTCAAATGTTGTAATAAGATGAATTTTCTAGTTGCTCTAAAATTATCCTCTGATTTTATACAAGGTTCAAATATCTACAAATTATAAGAAAATTGTACTCAAATTCTTTCTCCTTTCCATTGTATCATTTGCACGTCATCACAGAAATAAGGGACTGACCATTTAACTTGCAGGGGTTATGGGTTTTTTTTTTGTTCAGAGATTTTTTTTCGGACAACACAAGAGTTAGAATATTTATTTTTTTTGTTGTGCGAAGTGCGAAATATTTTTCCAGAATTTAACATTAGGTTATATGACAAAAACTCTGAATCAGATTTTTTTTTTTTCCTCCACCAAAATCAGAATATTTTTTTCAGCAACATTGGGAATCAGAATATTTTTTTTAGGAAAAAACCATAACCCCCCTTCAAGTTAAATGGTCATTCCCTAACTCCTATAAAAAAAAATAATAAAAAACGTATACTGTTTGGGATAACACATTTTTTTTACCAGACAGAATAATTACCAAATACATTTGTACATCATGATCTCCTGTAAATATTCATGTAGGCAAGTGTTGGTTTGTGATGTTAGTTTGATGTAAAAACAGAGATGCTTTTACAAAAAAAAAATTAAAAAAAAATTGCATGTACTAATCAGCTTTTGTTTTTCAGGTATACTAAACTATTTTTGTTTTTTTTTTCAGAAGTTAGAGTGGCCTACAGCAATACTTTTCGCAAATTGTAAAATTAATATTTTTGTTTGTTTTGGATTTTTTGTATATTTGATATAATTTTGAAAGCAAATCTCATTTCTAGAATAGTTTTGACAAATTGTAGAATTAATATTTTTGTTTGTTTTGGATCTTTTGTAAATTTAATATAATTTTGAAAACAAATCTCTTTTCTAGTGACTTTTTTTTTAAAGTAATAGTTTTTTCTTAAGATTTGGTATTAATCTTTTTTTAAAGTAATAGTTTTTTTTCTTAAGATTTGGTATTAATGGCAATTTTAAAATAATTTAGCAAAAAAAGTTTAAATTTTTTCGTTAATATCCAATAAAAAATGTGTTTTAAGATGCACAGACACCACAGCCAATTGAAGATGGCATCAAAGCTGCTGAAAGTACAGTCAACAATACTTTTGGTAGGTTTAAAATTTAAGGGTTTTAATAGGGACAAGAAGAGTTTGAAGATATCAAAGGGGTAATCAGAATCGGTAAATTGAAGAAGGAAAGACGACACAATGGACAAAAAAAAAACCTAAAACAATGATCTACAAAACACTACACAGAAAACTAACTATAAAGCACTATGAACCCCACAAAAACCAGGGTTGAGCTCAGATGCTCTTTGAAGGGTAGAAAGAGTTTGAAGATATCAAAGGAGTTATCAGAATGTAAATCGAAGAAGGACAGACAATACAATGGACAAAAAACCCTAAAACAATGATCTACAAAGCACTACACAGAAAACTAATGATAAAGCACCATGAACCCCACAAAAACCAGGATTGAGCTCAGATGCTCTTTGAAGGGTAAGAAGAGTTTGAAGATATCAAAGGGGTTATCAGAATCTGTAAATCGAAGAAGGACAGACAATACAATGGACAAAAAAACACCTAAAACAATGATCTACAAAGCACTACACAGAAAACTAACGATCAAGCACCATGTACCCCACAAAAACCAGGGTTGAACTCAGATGTTCTGGAAGGATAAGAAGAGGTTGAAGATATCAAAGGAGTCACTACCAGACAGAAGAAAGAAGCACACAGATGTATACCAAATCTTCATCCATGGCATACAAAAGGTATATATTTTATTATAGTAGACAATAATTAGTATTGTGTACAATATAACATAATGATGAAATGATAAAAAAATACAATTTACAAATTTAAAAATGCGTAATATGCAATAAATGAAGTTTTCATAATTTTCCCCTGATGTGTGAATTGATAATTTGATTTGTTGAATACCAATTTTCGGGGTTCCTGTTAGTATCATAAAACCATGAAATTTAGTGAAC
>MJUT01056894.1:309693-322439 GCA_002080005.1 Gigantidas platifrons
CTCTGGTAAGATTTGTCGAAAAATGATCGCTATCGAACTTGACCTAGATATTCATGAGATACACTTACATACCAAACCTAGTTTCAATCTGACTATTTGTTCCCAAGTTATCATCTGGAAACCAAATATTTAGCAATTTTGAGGTATAAAAAGGGGCACAACTCTAGTAAAAATAGTCGAAAAATTGTCATTATCGAACTTGACCTAGATATTCATAAGATACACTTACATGCCACACCTAGCTTCAATTTGACTTTTCATTCACAAGTTATCATCTGGAAACCAATTCGGGACACACAGACAAAGTATTAAAAGGGATGTAACTCTGGTAAGATTTGTCGAAAAATGATCGCTATCGAACTTGACCTAGATATTCATGAGATACACTTACATACCAAACCTAGTTTCAATCTGACTATTTGTTCCCAAGTTATCATCTGGAAACCAAATATTTAGCAATTTTGAGGTATAAAAAGGGGCACAACTCTAGTAAAAATAGTCGAAAAATTGTCATTATCGAACTTGACCTAGATATTCATAAGATACACTTACATACCAAACCTAGCTTCAATCTGACTTTTCATTCACAAGTTATCATCTGGAAACCAAAAAGCACACGGACGGACGGACGATACCCATTTCTATAGTCCCCTTCGACGAAGCGTCAGGGGACAATAAAGATAATGCCATTGTACATGTCAGGAGAGGACTTGTATTTTGTAAAGTGACCAGTAGTAAAACTTGTAATTATAGGTTCTAGTTGACATGAATAACATATATAGTGAACACTGTTATCTGGGGAGGACTTGTAATTAGAGGGCCCTTATATGAGTTGCATCTGACCAGTTTTTGGAAATATTTAGTGGGTGCAGATTTCATTAAAGATTTAATTTGGAGAGTCTAGTTACTGAATGCCAATGTGTTTTTTTTTCTTGCAGTTTATTAGCACCATGGAAAATATTATTGTTTATTCCATATGTCATTTTTCAAGTTCTGATACCTTTTATGTTTTTAGTGTAATGTACCAAGCCATGGACAAAAGACAAAGGCACAGATGAAGAATGGAAGACAAGTACAATGATCACAGATGAAGATGGGATGAAATATTTGACACTGACAATTAAAGTGAAAATAAAAAAAACACTCATTTCACAATAAATGTATTAAAAAGGAAATTTTTGTTTAAGGTGGTACCCAACATCTGACCCCAAAATTTTTCTGTCGTTTAATTTTTTAGATTTTTTTTGTGTGAAACATTATGATATCACCTAGCAAATATTAAAAAAGCAAAAGATTTTAACCAAGGGATTCTACACACTTCCATTTGAACCCCCCCCCCCTTAAATCGAAGGTATTGTCGTAGATGACAAGAATGCTAGTTAATGCTTGATTTTCCTTTTTTGGGAAGTAAAAGAAATAATTTACTAAATAGTTAAGCTTATTTTGAAAGTGTGATACCAGTTCCAGCTAATTAACACGAAATTTATGGATGTTTATTTTAATTAGCAAATTTTTTAGATGAAATATAGAATATTTTACCAAGAAATGCCGTAAAATGCAACAGCAAATTTTTTTTTTTTAAGTAGTCATTATAGAAAAAATGTGTCGTTTAATTTTTCTAAAAAAAACTCATACAATATAAAGAACAATTATAGGTAACACTGTTCAAGTTTCAGAATTTTTTAACCAACCGAAACAGAGAACCGGCAAACTTTTTCACCCCTCCCCCTTTTTACAAAAAACACCATTTGAAGTCCATATGAGTGCATTTTGCTGAATAGCTCTATCTTTATCTCCTTATAATGTGACAAATCTTATATGAACATTAACTGATTCCATTATATTACATTTAATTAAATAATTTCCATACTTACATGTGTTATACTGTCCAATTTAGGAAAATCAGGGCAGTCAATTAGGTCAAGAAATGCTCTTGTTTGCCATAAAGTAACCACGGCTACACCTATCTCTACCCATCATTATAATTTTTTTATTCCAGATATTATCAGTAAATACTATTTATTAGAGACACTAAAAAATGTAAAGCAATCATTAGGCCTAGGTCCTGTCATCACAGCGTCCATTTTGTAAACATTGTACATCTGTGTCAGCTAAGCGCTTGAAATTGAAGCAAACTTTTAAAACACCACTGATCCCGGTAATGTTGTCCGTTAGAATAGAGTTACCTCCCTGTAGTGTTAGGTACCACCTTAACACCACTTTATTTGAATGGATATACAATTTTAAACCAAAGCTTTTCCCAATGGACACCATTGGTTTTAATGCTGGGTTTAAAGTATATCAAGTTGTATATGTAATTTACTGCCAATTTGTCATATTTGTCATTATATAAGATATATAAATATTTATGTTGTATTAAATCGACAGCTTAGAAAACAGTTCAGACATGCATCGAGCTGGTCGACAAACTTTAGTTTGTGTTGTGTTGTATTGATAAGGGTGTGCTTGAATGAAGATGAGACCTTTAAGAGTTATGTGAGGTATTATCATCACTAGATGTCAGTCCCTCCTTGTCTTCCGTAAACTTTGACTGAAACCACTGGACTAATTGTATTCAAACGTGGTAGGAATGTCCATTTGATAGTTCTCAAAAAAGGTTTTGTTCACCAGGGCCGAAGGCTCAAATGAGCTTTCCCCATTACTTTGCATCTGTCGTCTGTCATCCGTTAGCTTTTCAGATTTTGATCTTCTCAAGAACCACTAGGTTGAATTGGAGCAAACTTCGATGTGATACTCTTTGAATGCTCCTCTTCCAAAAATTATGTCAGGTGACCTTGCCTAATATTAAAGATGGCTGCCATGGCTTCTGATTGGTTGAAAAATTGGAAATCTTTGAAAATCTTCTTCAGAATCACTGGATGGATTGAAACAAAATTTAGTCAAAATGCAGGCACTGCTCATCCTCTAGAGCAGATGAGATGAGAGCACCCTCAAATCAGATCATTGTGTTTACCCATTTAGAGATATTCAAATTACAATTCGTTATGTCTTGTAATTCAAATTGATTTAATTGAATTTTATACAAATATATCCTGTGAGGGTTATTTGCTGGAAAAACTTTGAGAGGAGAGGAAAATTTCCGAGCCGCCTTGACGTCATTTTTCACAAATAACGCTCACTTACAGGATATATTTGTTTAATACCGCCGAATATTTAACAGCCAGTAAATCAGTGGCATGCAAGCAGGTTCAGAACTTCATACCACTTCATTCACTTGATCTCCAAGACTTATCAATCTTGAAAAACAGTACAAAATCTTTTCAAAGAAGTGTATTTCTGGAACAAAATCGAAACTAGAATAAATCACTGTTTTGCTACAATACACAAAATGTAAAAAAATAATGCAAATAGATTTGAAATATATTCATTTCAACGATTTCAAACATAACGGCTGACACTGTCATTTTTCTTTACTTTATTTAGCGTTGGTTGAAAGAAGAAACCTGAATAATTCAGAATTACATCAGCGACGTCATAAACTTATTAAAGAAGGGATTTTCCCTCGAGCATGGTATTTGCCTAGTACCATTCCCTGTGATGGGAGTAAGGCGAAAAAAACTAAGAATTGGTAAAAAATACTCTTTTTTTTTTTTTTCAACCAATCAGATGATAGCGTTCATATATAAGGTGGAATTTGTCAAGAAATAACAGCAAGTTTTTTTCTTCAGAATCTTGTATCTTGTAAACTTAAAAAATTATGCCGTTTTCTATTTTAGGACTAGTATACCACTGCAAATATTTTCAATTATTGTTGACATTCTCAGTTTTAAAATTTATATAAAATAAGTCTGCCCTCACTTATTCTTTGGAGATTTTGGCATTGTAAATGTCTCCTCTGCTAGCCTATTGCAGTTGGTGGAGACTGAGAGAGTATTATAAAGTATCATTGCTGATAAGTAAGTGAAAAATTACATGGTACATGTACTTGTTAATAATTTTCCTGGTTTTTCAAAATAGATGGTTCAAAGTAGTGTTAATTTGAATATATCTCTACATTAAAAGGGAGTTACTGCAACGGTGGTGTAATGGTTGGCATGGTTGTTACCACATCGGTGGTGTAATGGTTGGCATGGTTGTTACTGCATCGGTGGTGTAATGGTTGGCATGGTTATTATTGCATCGGTGGTGTAATGGTTGGCATCGTTTGGTAGATTGTGGGTTCGATCCCTCATCTGGTCAAACCAAATACTATAAAATTGGTATTTGTTGCTTCTCAGCTAAGCACGCAGCAGTAAGGAGAAAGAGTAAAGACTGGTTGGCTCGGAATCGGAATAATATGTCCGATTAGGGCGACATGTCTACCCGCGGACTGTTTGGGTGAGCTGGTACTATAAAAATCCAACTAAGCGTGGTGGTCTAGTACAAAGTAGACCTCATCTCGTTCAAAATTACGGTAGCATGGTCTCGCCATGATATACAGTTAAACCTGCCCATGCGGTCACCTCTATTAAAAGGTCACAGTTTTCTTGTCCTGTCGAAAATTTCATATGAATTGAACCTCTTTTAAGACATCACCTGTCTTATAAAACCACTTGGGGCCCGGGTGGCTCAATGAGTTAGGTAGCCAGATTACCTGACAGGTGGCTCAATGAGTTAGGTAGCCGGATTACCTGACAACTCATAAGCCTATCACCAATACGGCGTGGGTTCGCGTCCAGCTTTGTAAATTACAAAAAAGGTGCACCCGACTCGCAGCCGCAAGTGATAAGTTTACCAGTTGCTTGCCCATGGTCGGTGGTTCTTTCAGGGTACTCCGGCTTCTTCCACCACTAAAACTGGTCGCCATGATATAGCTGAAATATTGCTGAAAGTGCATTAAACACAATAAATCAAATCATATAAGACCACTTTCTCTGTGTCCCAGAGGTGACCTCTTAATATAGGTTTGACTGTAGCTGAAAAACTGCTGAGTTGGTGTTAAACAACAATCACTCACTCGTGAATAATTTATACATACATTTACAAATGTATTTTATTGACACTCGCTCGCTTAAAAGGGAGTATGTCGTTCATGAAATAATAATTTGTTGGTATATAATTTGATGAACACAATTAAAAAAGGCGAGTTGTAAGACTATAATTGGCTATAAAGGTAAACAAATTAAAAGCCATTGAATTTTTTGAGTTCAGCTGAAGTCAAAATCCAATTTTGGGCATTAAATCTTTGTTTCAATGTCTACATTTGAAAAGAAATTAAATAGTCAAACCTGCATTAGTGACCACCTCTATTAAGTTACAGTCAAACCTGCATTAGTGACCACCTCTATTAAATAAAGACTTGTATTATGTGACCTTAATTTTTATATCCCTTCACAGCGCATTTCATATCAATTAAACCTGGATTAAGTGACCACCTGTCTTATGTGACCATATTTCACTGGTCCCTCGGAAGGTCACATAAGGAAGGTTTGACTATGTTGATACTTTTTAGAGCTATATTTTGTTCAACAACTCCTGGTTTGTACGATGAACTAAGACTCCCCCTGGGAAGGTGACTTTGTGACCACTGTACTTTCCACTTTAGATTTTATCTTTACAAGTGATTTTTATTAATTTTTTTATATTGAATATGCAGTCAATAGTTTAGAAACAAAAACCTTTTATTCCCATAAAAAATGGAGGGGGGGACGGGGACGTGGTCATATGATAGTTAGATTTACAACTACCTGTGCGATCAGTGTCTATAACAACTAACGTTGCTAATTCGTATCCCGCTCATGACCAGGTGTACTCTTATCCATTATGTCATAAAGTTTGTCAGTGACAGGTCAATGGTTTTCTCCACTAATAAAACTGTCCACCTGGATATAACTGAAATATTGTTGAAAGTGGCATTAAACACCAAAACCTCCTAACCCTCCATTATAACGGATTATTTATATATAGATAATGAATATTATTATTTATCGACAATTAAGCATTTTTTAACAAATATTACTATGACAAATAAAAAACTAAAGATAAATTTGTTTCTTATAGTTAATCCTTTTGATGGAAAATATTTTCTTTATAAAGTTTCAATTATAGTGTGACAAGCAAAATTCTGGGTCCACAGTTGCGTTTTATATACACTTGTTCAATTTTCCCTTGTCGACATTCTGTGATCATATCATGCTTCGCTCTGCGTAATCCTTTATTTTATTTTCATAAATAATTTCAGTGTAAATCAGAAGAGTCCATTTAACAAGATACATCAATACATCAGGCAGCTCTGTAATTTCATTAAATATCACTTTGATTGTTGTTCTTCATCTTATAGTCACTGCATGGCGGTGAGGGATATAGTAATAGCGGCCGTCCGTCTGTCTGTCTGTCCGTCCATCCGTCACACTTTCTTGTTTACGTGATAACTTGAGTAAACATGGATGGATTTTAATAATTGTTTGCATGTGGCTTGTAATTATCATTATCATGGATTGGTTCTTACATGGAAATATTTGAAGCAAGGGTTTTGGGGGAAAATCTTAGTTTTTGGTTGAAAAATCACTGATTTTGAGAATTGTGTCTTGTTTATGCAATAACTTTAGTAAACATGGATAGATTTGAATAATTTATTGCATGTGGCTTGTAATTATTATTATCTTGGATGGGTTTTTATATGGAAATATTTGAAGCAAGGGTTTTGGGGGGAAAATCTTAGTTTTTGGTTGAAAAATCACCAATTTTGAGAATTGTGTTGTTTATGCGATGACTTCAGTAAAAATGGATAGATTTGAATAATTATTTGCGTGTGGCTTGCAATTATCATTATCTTGGATGGGTTCTTACATAGAAATATTTGATGCAAGGGTTTTTAGGGAAAATCTTAGTTTTTGGTTGAAAATTAACCAATTTTGAGAATTGAGTCTTGTTTACGCGATAACTTTAGTAAACAAAAGGTTGCTTTCTATAAATATATAAAACTAAATATTATGTAAGTGCGGGGGGATAGGCGGTTCTTTTATGTATTTTAAAAATAACTGGAATTTTACATATTTGGTTTTTTTCTGATGTTTAGAAGATTATATATACCATGGCCATAACACACATATGTATGGTGAATGTATAATACAAGTTATATGAAGATTATCTTCAGTTTATAGGTATTTATATATGATAATTACATTGTATTATGAATTTTTTTTTCAACCGCATCGGTGGCGTAATGATTTGCATGTTCGCCTCAAGTGTGATAGATCCTGGGTTCGAGCCCCAGTCTGGTCAAACCAAAGATTTGTATTTGTTGTTTCTCTGCTAAGCATGCAGCACTGGGGCAACATGTCTATCCGCGGACTGTTGTTTCAATGAACTAGCACTATAAAAATCCAACTCAGCATGTTGGTCTAGTACAAAGCGGACCTCATCATCATCTCATTGAAAATTAACTTGTTCTCGCCATGATATAGCTGAAAAATTGCTGAGTTGGTGTTAAACAACAATCACTCACTCACTATATATGATAAGTACATTGTGTTAGGAAAAAAAGTTTCCACAGTGGAGGTAAAAAATTCCATTAATGCCAACCAGGAATAACCCACATCCCATTTTTAATCATTGAACATCAATAAAGACCATGATATGGCATTGAAAATGCAGGTCCTGTCTTGGGACAGACACAAATAAGTGGTGGGATTAAACCGTTTAATGGGATCCCAACACTTCCCTCTTGATAATTAAATCTCCAACGTCAATACAGATATAAAATAATGATAAGAAACCTCCATAGCTTAGCTTCCCCTCAAAAAGACCATGCACTTGAGAAAAGCAAAAAAATGTGGCAGAGTTGAGCACTTAATTATAGGGATAGAGTTATGATTATGATGTTTAATGCCACTTTCAACAATATTTCAATTATATCGTGGTGGTTAATTTATTGGTGGAGGAAACTGGAGTACACAGAGAAAACTACCACACTGTCACCGGTCAGTGATAAGGACACATATACCGTAGATCCTGTCACAGGATAGGCATAGTAATGTGGTGGGGTTTAACTTATTAATATGATCCCAAACTTAAACAGAATTGGAAGATTTCTCCGTGTTCCGTAATTTTGTTATTACCCTTATTTAAACAGAATTGGGTAAAGACTTGGAGAATGCTGTCTGAATATAATTTTCTACTTTTTGAAGATTTCTGTAATTATTTTTTTTGTGTATAGCAGATATATGAATATTTATTTGGTTCAGTATTTTTATTTTTATTGTAAGTGCTCGGTTGGCTCAGTGAGTTGGATTACCTAACAACTCATACAAGCCTATAATCAATATGCCCGGCTCTGTAAATTACAAAAAAGGGTGTACTCGACTCGCAGCTGCAAGTGATAAAGTTTACCAGTTGCTTGCCCATGTTCTCACTGGGTACTCAGGCTTCTTCCAGCACTAAAACTGGTCACCATGATATAGCTGAAATATTGCTGAAAGTGGTGTTAAACACCAAAAATCTAATCTGAATAATTATTTGGTTCAGTATTTTTATTTTTAGCTTGCCTTTTCGAATAAAAAAAATTGAGCTATTGTCATCACTCTGGCTTCAGCGTCTGGATCGGTGAAGTTTTTTGTCAATCCATTTTATTGCTGAAATATTACTGAAAGTGGTATTAAACACCCAAAATCTAATCTGAATAATTATTTGGCTCAGTATTTTTATTTTTAGCTCGACTTTTCGAAGAAAAAAATTCGAGTTATTGTCGTCACTCTGGCGTCAGCGTCTGGGTCGGTTAAGTTTTCGGTGAAGTTTTTTGTCAGAGTCCATTTCTCAAAAACTATCAAAGGTATCCATTTGAAACTTGGAATACTTGTTCACTATCAAAAGAGGAACCAATTACAACAAGGCAGATGACCCTGTGATTTGCATATCCAGAGTTATCTGCCCTTGTTTCGACATAGTACATAGAAATTAGGGATATTTTTTTAGTATAATTAAAATTTTTCAATAACTATCAAAACTATTAACTTTAAACTCAATACACTTGTAGAAAGTGCTTACCCTAATCTTTTGACAAGGGAAGACAATTCCATCCAGCATTTTATTAGATACGATAACGTAACCCTCATTCCGCTTGTGCTCCATTTAGGGTTACGAATCGGTCCCATTCAACCTATGGGAGCAGTGCCCGTAGTGATTCACACCGGGCGTTTTTTTGGTCCTAATTCCGTTGTAAGTGGTTGGAAAAATTAACGGGGGTGAAAGATAAATATATTTAGGTAAACCTTGAGGTGTTAAGTAAACGCTGCATCAATCCATGGTAGACTTATATCCATCTGAAAATTTGAATGCATGAAATCTTCTTTCTGTCCGACATTTTGTTTACAAGTATATAGTTCACG
Organism: Gigantidas platifrons; assembly: GCA_002080005.1. NCBI lineage: Eukaryota > Metazoa > Mollusca > Bivalvia > Mytilida > Modiolidae > Gigantidas > Gigantidas platifrons. The sequence goes on from MJUT01056894.1 coordinate 319,020, forward strand.
CGCACTTGCCTCGTTTTTGAGATATCCTTATTTGGATCAATTTTATAGTAAAATCGACTTGATCGTAGTAACAGTTTTCCATATTTGGCATATATGGATAGGCTTTGCGAGAGTCTACGTAAGGTGTTATGGCGGACAAGTAACAATTTTCAAATACGAAACCGGTCTTGAAGATAGAAACAGGGATTATAACACTTATTTCGTATCACCATTACTTAAAAATTGTTGGGAATAATAAGTTATGACCAGATATGCAAAAAGAAAGTTGACACATTCACGAAATGAAAATTTTAATTTGCTCCCATATGTTGAATGAGACCGATTCGTAACCCTAAATGGAGCACAAGTGGAATGAGGGTAACGTTATTGTATCTAGCATTTTATTTGAGTTATTCCCCCTTTTTAACTTAGAATTTCTTCAAAAAACACAATTTCTCAATAATTATGATAAGTATTGAAATGAAATGAAACATACCTGTTCACTATCAAATCGGGAACCCATTATAACAAGGCAGGTGACCCTGTGATTTGCATATCCAGAGTTATCTGCCCTTGTTTTGACATACTACATATAAATTTGGGATATTTTTTTAGTCAAATTAAAATGTCTCAATAACTATCAAAGCTATTAACTTGAAACTCAATACACTTGTAGAAAGTGTTGACCCCAATCTGTTGACAAGAGAAGACAACTCCATCCCAGCATTTTATTTGAGTTATTCCCCCTTTTTGACTTAGAATTTCTTCAAAAAATGCAATTTCTCAATAATTATGTAAATTGCTTGCAGTTTGATATCAGATACAAAAAAGTTGAGCGTCCAGCACCCGTGGGCAGTGCTCTTGTTATTGTAAGGGCCCGCGGGTGGCTCAATGAGTTACATATTTGGAATACCTAGCAACTCATACAAGCCTATCACCAATATGGAAGTGAGTACGCGCCCGGCTTTGTAAATTACAAACAAGGGTGCATTTGACTCGCAGCCGCAAGTGATAAAGTTTACCAGTTGCTTGCCCATGATTGGTGGTTCTCTCCGGGTACTCTGGCTTTTTCCACCACTAATATTGGTCGCCATGATATAGCTGAAAGTGGTGTTAAACACCAAAAATCTAATTTGAATATTTATTTGATTCAGTATTTTTATTATCCCCTCGCCAACTAAGTTGCGAAGGGATATAGTAATGCTACCGTCCTTCCGTAGCATCCTTGTGAACACTAGAATCAACATCCTTCAATGGATTTTAACCAAACTTAGTACATACTTAGTCCTTAAACGAATCTGGAACCCTATTGATTATCAAGGTCATAGGTTAAAGGTCAAGGTCACCAATCAAATTTTTAACCACTTAACATCCTTGTGAACACTCTAAAATCAACATCCTTCAATGGATTTTGACCAAACTTGGTACATGCTTAGTCCTTAAGAGAGTCTGGAATCCTATCGATATTCAAGGTCATAGGTGATAGGTCAAGGTTACAGGGTCTAATTTTTACCCCGTAACATCCTTATGAACACTCTATAATCAACATCCTTCAATGGATTGACCAAACTTGGTACATACTCAGGTGCGGATCCAGCCATTTTGAAAAAGGGGGGTTCCAATTTTTATGGCGCCACAGACTGACATTTTCAGTCCAAATTGTGTATAGTAGGTACCACAGAGTAACATTTTCAGAGTTGGAAACGGGATTACACCCCATCATCGTGTCTCAAATGATTTAAGAAACTCGAGAAACGAGCACCTTTGTTAATACTTGGTTTACCAATTAGACTTGGAAATATAAAACAGAATCAATAAATTACCAGAAACGCAAGTTCCTGTATGACAGCAGCTTTGATAATACTTCTTGCTTTATGGGTCGTAAACAAATAAATGCAAAAATACCATTCATAATTTTGACCTGCATACTGCAGTTTCTGTTAACTTCATCAGTATTGGTAGAACCCAAACATTTGGAAGACCATGTCGAAATGCGAAAAATATTGAAAACAAAATTGCACCAAAAAGTCCAAATCCTGTTAGAACAAATGATTGTCCATCATATTTGTGATGTCATACTATATACGTAACTTTTTAGTAGAATTTGTTGATCAGAACTATTAACCATATTACTCAATGATGAAATGCTTTTTTATTTACCCTTCTGGAGCACCTGATTTCACTTCCACATCCGGAAATTTGTGTTGTTCTGACATTTGGATTGCCAGACAGAAACTTTGTCCTCGATATCTGATTTCGATATGCGATCCAGTAATCTTCTATACTATTAATTGAGCTAGGAACTCAACTCAGAATTTTTTTTAATCTCTTGGTTGAGACCAACAGGCTACATTTTCCTACAATCGATGAAACATGACTGTTTGCCGCCATACTCAGCAAAGTTATACAACAGCATCTAAAGCCTTGCTCCTTGTCTGGACTTTTTTTTAATAAAGAGCGCTTTTAGTCATTTTGAAGAAATTTCTATTTCAGTAAAGGTGGGCATCTTGAAAGTGGACCACATAGAGGAACATTCTAGACAAAGTTTGGTTCACATCGGCCCTAAAGACGCTTTTTTTTAAATTTCCACCAATCAGAAATTAGTATTATCCCTGGCGGTCATGTTGAATGTCAGATCACACTTTATAGAGGACCTCTCATAGATCGTTGTCGTCAAAGTTCGGATTCAATAGGCCCAATAGTTTAAGAGAAGAAGATTGAAATGTGAAAAGCTAATGACGACGGACAGACGGACGCATAGGTGTGACAAAATCGCATATGACCATAGGCCAGGTGAGCTGAAAACGACACATAATGCACAGCTGAATACGTTGTTGTTAATTGTGGTCAGTTCCTATCCCATCGCAACGAAACTGTCAAGCCGTATACCCTATATAATGTACATTTTTAAACAATAAGTTAAAAATCAAATATTTTTACAATATTATAACGGTGATAACCCTGGTAACTAAGAATCGCTAAAAAGTCATCAAAGTTATCAAACTGTAAGATACCACACCGACTTTTCGTTCACAAGTTATCACCTCAAAACCAATTCTGGACACACGGACAGACGGACGACACCCATTTCTAGAGTTCCCTTCGGCAAAGCGTCAACGGTCGGGGTACGAAAAGTTTCATTGCAATCAATAGTAAAGGAGAATTCGAGCTCATAAAAAATAGTAGAAAACGGACGAACGGACAAAGTCAACCTTGATGCAGGGCTCTTGTATTTATAAACTATTGCCAATGACTTTTAGATATTTGGACTCGTCAGGCTCAGGTATGCTTGCACTCAGTGTCATCATGAAACAAACAAGAACAAACGAATTTATTCCAACTAAAATAAAATAGAGTTACCTGATAAAAAGAAATAAGGGGTTTTACATTCTTTAGGCAAAATAGAACTTTAACGTCCTTGACTACCCAGACGACCTCTCG
>MJUT01056902.1:8962-23551 GCA_002080005.1 Gigantidas platifrons
TTTTGACAACATATTTCGATGAACATTTTTTCTGGAAAGAGATATTTCAATGATATTTTGTGGGCACCGGCATATAATAATAACATACTGCCTGACACTGGCATAAGCAGCAATAAGATATAAAAATACAAGGAGCACAGCTATGGAAAGGTAAAAGGAAAAGGAGTATTTTTTTTAACTGGCCATATCCAATGTAAACAATCTTTGTCACCAAGAAGCTTGAAATTGAGGGGGAATTTTCAAATGCACAGATGATCATATATTTGATAAGACACTGAAAATAGAGTTATCTCCCATATCCCAGGCCTACACCCTTTAGGTCATAGAGATAACCAAATACTTCTCTAGATAATCCAGTTTTCTTCACCCCACAACCTGGTCAGTATGGTATTGCTGTTGAAAGTGGTATACATGAGAGACTATCCAACATTACACTTAAGACACAAATTGGCTCTTAATTTTGTGAACATTCATGTGTTTTCTTCTAGATATTCTTAACATTTACCTTTAGTAGATGTTTAATGATTTACCTTTAGTAGATGTTTAATGATTTTTCCCATTTTATATTTATAGAGTTGGAAGGACTAATAAGGCGATTTCTAAAGTCAAAAAGGGGAAAAGAATCGCAAAGATTTTAAAAAATATGCAAAACATGGAGTCCAATAATCAGTTAGAGACTAAACCCGTGGAACATGAATCGTGTGGCACTTCTCTAGAGACTAATCCCGTGGAACATGAATCGTGTGGCATTTCTCTATCTGTCAAATCAGATACCAAGGATTTTACTTCAGTAAAAGATGGAAAATATGGGTCCACCACACTATCATCATGTAAAGAATGGTGTCTTAATGGTATAGTGTATAAATTCCAGGACAAAACATTCTGTACCTCAGCATCCACAGAACCCAGTCAGTCAGGAGTTAATCTACCTCATAACAAAATCCAGAACAAGACATATAACTCTGACAGTGCTTCATCATCTGCAGAATCAAGTCAGTCAGGAAATAACAAAATCCAGGACAATAAATGCAATTTGAGTACTACCTCATATTCACTAGGATCTGATCAATCAGGTGTTGATGAAGTAAAAACAGAAACAAAATATAACACCAACAATTTGCCTTGTAACAAAACAAATCAAACAGGACTTCAAAATAGAAGTGATACTATGTCACCTTCCAGTAACATGTCACAAACTGATAATAATCTTAATAGGAGTCAGTTAAAACATGAAGCTGAATGGTCACCTAATGTTGAAGAGGATGGCAGATTAAGTGTTTGTGTTTTGTCAGATACAGATGACATTAATTGTGGGGAATCTATGCCTTCAGGTGATCCAGCTGCACATGAATTATCAGATTGTTCTTGGAATGAAATGTCAGTTGATATGTTAACAAAATCAGATACCAGAGGAGAAGCTATAACAAGAAAAGAGGATCATATTTTATCTGTGAAATCTAAAAATTTAGATGATGATGAATCAGGAAATACTCACAAGAGAATGGATGTTGACAATTTCAAGAAATTAGATACTGATCTTATTAGAAAAGACAAATCTGATAATGAAACTCTATCTGACAATGATAGTGATTCAGATGACTCAGATCTACCAGATTGTAGCTTTGTTGCTTTCAAATCTAATAGACACAGTTCACTTTTTCAGAGGGCTTTAGATATTTGTGAAAGTCTTAAAACGAAAAAGAAAACACATCTGAAAACTTTAATAGAGGGTGGTAGTGTTAGAAACCAAAAGGGTAAAAGAAAAAGAACCAAATACATACTACCAAGCTTATCACCATCACATTCTGATGAAGAAATGATTCCATTGAAATGTCAGAAATATGAAGTTGACATATTTAATGTGGATGGCAATATGAATGAAGTCAGTAGTGATGAAGAGATGGAACGTTTTATGTTATCTGTAGAAAACGGTGATGATAATGTAGAGAACAGTGATGATAATGTAGAGAGCGACATTCTAAATATTGGGTATGTTAATGTTTGTCATTGAGGTAAAATACTGTAGTCAGCTGTGTATATATATATATATACAATATACGTACATTGTCGGAAAATGTGAAATTTATTTGTAGGAGCTTTAGGAATAGGATGATAAACGAACCTTTGGCAAGCTTTTCTAGCCTGTTTCGTATCAAACGCAAATAAATTATACAAAAATGTATATTTTTCAACAATGTACATATATTGTGTTTATCCTGCAATATCATAAATTCCAAAACAACTGCCAAATTGTCTGAAAAGAGGTGAAATAAACATCATTCTAAATGTTTTCAAAGGTGTCATATGTGACATCAGCACTTATACTGGTACTGTTTCTTTCTGTTGTTCAATCCAAATCAGGTACCAGATAGGCTTATGTTTTGTTCAGTGACTGTATGTAACAAAAGTTTATCCAGTCAGTGCAATTTGACTGCTAAAATAGAAGAAGTGCAGGATAAAAGTATTTTACCTATTCTAAGCATGTTTAACCAGGTCTGCATGAGAATTCCCACCATGACAGAAATTAACTACTTCTGACGTTTTGATCATAGGAGAAACAGATTCTCCTTCTGCAGGGGTGTGGAAATATTGAAATATTCTACTTGTCCCCGGGCAAGTTATCTGAAAAAAGTTACTTGTCCGGACAAAATCCTACTTGTCCTGTTTTTTTTTTATAAACATTTGATACTTGCAAACACAGTTGCTAACTAAAAAAAAGTAAATTGAACTTGTTTATATTTTCTATTACATCATTGCGTAAAATTTGAAATGTAGTTTTAATAAAGTTAACACAAACATCCCTGTCTAAGTGATCACTGCCCAAATGAAGACCATTTTAAATTTGAATTTCAGATAGGAATGTGCAGTCAGAGAATAGCCGGTTGTTTTTAGATACAGAATAAGCTGTGTTGAAAAAAATTCTCATATCAATCAAGTTAATTTTGATTAATCTTGGCAATGGCTTTATCCATCAAACCGTTTTAGTTGTGTCTCCATGGGCATGGGAAGATAAATATCCATTCTGTCCACGATTTTGCGAAAAAAAAAAAAAAAAAACATTAATGATTTCCAGTCAGCAAAATCAAAATATTTCCTGTAGATATTGCAATATGAGACAATATCAGAATCTTGCAGTAGCCATGAGAAATCGGCTAGCCACTGTGACTGAACAGTCCGTTGTCGCTGTTGGGTGTTTTTCCACAAATTATGTTTCTTTTCCCGCTAGAGTTTAGCGTTTGTTAACTTTCTCATTGTAAACAGAACCTTTCCAGCCTTTTTTTTTTTTTATTAAATATTTATCCATTGTAACGACTGCAACCCGATTTGTATTATACAATGTATGTTCACGGATGTTAGGCCCTGTTTTTTGTACGAAAAGCCATGGACAAGCAAGGAAATGTCACATTCGGAACATCAATAAAAACCTGTTACACAATCCCGGTTTTCGTTAAGTAAATGCAGTACAATTATCATTGCAATCGGGTCGTAATACTCAACTTAGAACTTGTACAATTCTGGTTATTTTTAGCTGCTTTCGGAACACCACTGACGCGATCGCTTCCAATAAAAAAAAAACAGATAAAACATTTATCAATAATCTATATAACCGTCAATATCATTTGAGAAATTGTCTTTCCAGAATACTTTAATAAGAAATTATTTTTATTTGTTGATATTTACTTGTCCCCGGACAAGCTAGCCAGGAAAATCTACTTGTCCGGCAGGTTCTATGTACGAGTCGGGCGAGTCGGGCATGGCAATTCCACACCCCTGTTCTGCTGCCAGTGTATTACTATATTTCACCACTCTCGATAAGTTACATTTTCAAATTTTCAAATTTTAAAGCTCTCGTTAAAGAGTTGAAAAGTTTCATAATCCATTGGGAGCAGAAGGAGAATCTATATGCATTGATGTATATTATGCATCACCTAGTATTCTAGTAACAGTAGCCAAAAGATTTCTTACATTTTTTTATGTATCTCTTACTCAGACTGACTAAATGATTTTAAAAATAATTATATTGTACGTGGAGAATACAATACTACTTTTTGGTGATTGTACCAAAAATTGCTGTCAGAATTAACAAAACAAAACCAGCAAAATATACAATCAGCAAATGATTGAAACAACAACGAAACTCCACACATTTAAATAATTACAAGCAAAAACATTGAAAAGACAATGTATATTTGACATTAACTTATTTTTCTACAGAGAAGAGACTGCCACAATATAACTGAAATATAGTTCAAAGTTGTGTTAAACACCATAACACTTAAAGAGAAGAACTATGAAGCAAGCAAACAAACACACATTAAACATACTTATACACTGGTGTCATGTTTAACACAGATGTTTGATGTTGACAGTAATGTTTCATTGTTTACAGGAGTGTGTCATGTTTAAATGAAGAACAGTTAAAGTACTTGGTACTGAAGAATAAGAAGTACTTGAAGACAATATTTCAGGGAGACGTAAGTAATAAAGAACAAGATACAATAGTAGGTTATAACTTATCGTTCTTTTATATGCATAGTAATTGTGAGTTATACATGTGATTTTATATACAGTCAGCTTTCCTTTGTTATGATTTTGTGTTTCCATCCCAGCCAACATTGTTCAGAGCTATAAAGTTTTATTTTCTTGCTTTGTATTCTGTCGCATTTATAACAATTTTTTTTTATTAAGACTCTTCTCAGACCTGGATCCTAGATTGAAATATCTGAATCCAACCATTGACCAAGAGAGTGAAAACATATATATTCTCTGAATAATATAAATAACATACTATGTATGCAAGAGTCTAAGGAAACTGATTGTCAGACAACTTGTTGTTTATGTATGTTGTTATTAATTCATGTTATTGTGTTTTTAGGGAGAATCACAGCGTCACTTGGACTATAAGAACGGAGGTCGAAAGAGAAGTATGTTGTCCTTAATAATCTCCCCTTCAGACAGAAGTATATTTTCCTTAAAGGAAAACTCCATGGTCTTAACAAGTTAGCGTGAATATTTAAATGACATTAACTAAAAGACATTTGTGTTAATGAATGTTAAAAATGATATACTGTAAGGTAGAATTTGGTGATTGAAGTTGCCTGTTGCACCAAACAATGGGGGTCGCCATTTTTCAACACTCTACAATGTGAGAAGACAAGGGACATAATCCATTCTCGGATTATACCTAAAATTAAAGCTCTTCCGAAAGAGCTGTGACGTATTAGTGCCGGTATCGTATATCAGCATTGATCAGTTGCAATTTTATCATTAAAAATTATGTAAATCGTAAAATAACGTCGTATATATATCTTTTGATATTTACAAAATCATTATGACTTCATGTTAAGCATTTTATTGCACTAACGAAATTAAAAGGGAATATGTGAGAAGAATTTTTTTGTGTAATTACCCTTGTCAACACATCAACCAGTGACCTCGAAAAACACGGGAAAGTACGACAGCATTGGGGACAAAAAAGAAAAAAAAGCATGTGTACGCATAAAATGAGTTAAAACTGACAGTTATTTAAACTATACGGCCAATCACGTAAAACATGAAATTCTCTAAGATGAAATTATACGTAGACCCTCCCCCCTCCCAATACAAATAAACTCATTGTTTTATGAAAATGTAACATTGGATGGGAATATTAAGAAAAGAAATTAGAACGATATACGATTATAAACATTGTATTGCAGTTGATCTTATATTAAAACATAACCAAACGGGCACGATGTTGGGAAGAATCAGATACATGTTATTTCTTCAACTAACATGATCCGGCCCTGTGACGTCACATGAATAAGTGTCATGGCCGCTTACACTACGACAGGAAATTCCAAATATTCACATTTTTAATTGGGTATATTAATGTTAATAAAGGTGCTTTTTTTTAAATAATAAGTTATTTATGAATAAAAATTTGTAATGAATTGAATTAAAACAATTTTTCAACTGACTGGAGTATTCCTTTAATTATCACCCCTTCAAAGAGAAGTATGTTGTCCTTAATTATCTCCCCTTCAAAGAGAAGTATATTTTCCTTAATTATCTCCCCTTCAAAGAGAAGTATGTTGTCCTTAATTATCTCCCCTTCAAACAGACGTATATATTCCTTAATTATCTCCCCTTCATCTTCAAAAAAGTATATAACACTAATCCAACCACACAAAAATGTCTACTTGACTCAAATCAATCTGGACAGCCATGGATGTGATCTTATGGTTGTTAGATATGTAGTAAGTGACTATCGCTTAAATTTGAATTTTTTTTCACATTTTATCTATGAAAATGTTTGGGAATTATTATGTCTCCCCTTCGAACGAAGGGAGACATATTGTTTTAGTCTGATTTTTTCTTCCGCTTCTTCTTCTGCTTCTTCTCAGCGAAGCTTGTCCTCACCATAACTTTTTCGTCTTTCGAGATAAGTCAATGATATTTGGTATGTGGGTGCATGACCATAAGGCGGTGTGTCACGTACCGTAATGACCGTCGTGGGACCTTGACCTTTGACTTCAAGGTCCAATAATTGTTTTTTAAATAGTTTCATTCAACTCATAATGTGGAACTTATTGTTGTACAGATGGTTGCATGACCATCGTGGGACCTTGACCTTTGACCTCAAGGTCAAATAATTGTTTTTTAAATAGTATTTTCTTGTCCGGGCCATAACGTTTTTGTCTTTCGAGATAGGGAAATGATATTTGGTATGTGGGTGTATAACTTTAAGGCGGTGTGTCGCTGTTTTTTAAATAGTATCATTCAACTCATAATGTGGAACTTATTGTTGTACAGATGGCTGCATGACCTTCATGGCACCTTGACCTTTGACCTCAAGGTCAAATAATTGTTTTTTAAATAGTATTTTCTTGTCCAGACCATAACATTTTTGTCTTTCGAGATAGGGCAATGATATTTGGTATGTGGGTGCATTACCATAAGGCGGTGTGTCACGTACCATAATGACCTTCATGGGACCTTGACCTTTGACCTCAAGGTCAAATAATTATGTCCCCCAAACGAAGTTTGGGAGACATATTGTGTTTGCTCCGTTTCTTATTATTATTATTATTCTTTCTTCCACCAAAAGTTTGTCCGACACATTTCTCGGCAACTACTGAACGGAAATCAATGAAACTTCACAGGAATGTTAAGCCATATGAGTAGATGTGCAGAGTACTTTCGGAATTTTCAAAATGGCTGCCGTTGCCATGGAAATGGCCACAATGCAAAAAAATTGAAAAACACAAAAATGATCATAGCAGGTTACTCGCTGAACAGAAATTGATGAAACTCGATAGGAACAACATCCACATCTAGTGGAACGAAGTAAGCTAAAAAAAATCGGAATCGGTTGGACAAACTTTCCCGCAGTTGCCATGGAAACAAAAAAAGTGGGATTTTAAAAATTTTTGGATTCCTTTCATCAAACTTCATGAAACTTTGTAGGAATATCCACCGTAGTGTGTGGCAGCAGTTGGGGTGTTGAAAAAATTCAAAATGGCGGTCATTGCCATGGTAACCAAGGTACAAAATGGCCGTCAAATACAAAAATCCTCCAATTTGGGTGAAATTTGATTTCCAAGTAGATTATGATGTTGCGAATTGATATTCATCGTTGGTTTGCTATGGCAGCCATTTTGAATGGCTGCCAAAATACAAAAATCCTCCGATTTGGGCGAAATTTGGTTTCCAAGTAGATTATGATGTTGTGAATTGATATCCATGGTTTGGGAGCCATATTATGATCCTTCAGATCATATCATATCTTGTGTATTGTTCATTTGGGGGACATTTGTAACACTCTGCATTACAGTAACCAATATTTGTTTTTTAAATAGTATCATTCAACTCATAATGTGTAACTTGTTGTACAGATGGCCACATTAAGGGGAGACATAAGTTTTAGGTTTCTAAAACAGTTCTTCCTAGTTAATTTAGAATTTCAAGATCGTTGCTTTTTAATAACAATAAGGGTATAAGCTTGATATTACATGATTTAAAAAAAGCTGAATAAGAATCTCAACAATGACAAGACAAAATTGATATCCAAATCTGAGATTCCTTATGAAGAAGAAATAAAATATGCACACATATTATTGTGTAATGTCTGATTTATTTTAATGTTTATAAGAACATTAAGTGAATAATTACTGATTTTAATTTCGGGGGCTGTAGTGGTCATGATCATATCAGTGCTAATCACTACTGTAGTTGTGAGTTCAAATCCCTCTCAGGTGATGTGAACTTGATACATCATTATGTGATCAAGTAAATATCTGAAGCTTTCCTGTGCATTTCAAAGAAATTTTAATGGTCAACCTTCACATTTATGAACATATTATATGAGCTATGATTTTATGTAAGAGAAATGAGAAAATAATAAATCAAAAGTTTGTTTTGTTGAAAGTAGCTTCGGACAAAAAGTTTGGTGAACATTTCTCATAGCACAGAGTCAGATTGCACCCCTTTCCAATAGTGCCATTGTTGTTTGTTATTGATCGAAATTAAGGTTTCTTTACAGTGTTACTTTTCAAGAAAATCACTTTCAAAATACTTAACGGACACTTCTCCCACTTTACATTTTTTTAATAGCTTCATTTTTCTCATGTAACGTTAATATATGGCGTTGACACATCTTGCCTCCGACAAACTTTTATTTCACCTGTTTTCATGAAAAATATTTTAATGAGCTTTAATGACCACTGTTTACACCTATTCAATTATTTATTAAGATCTCTTTTTATCTATGTTTATTTAACATTTAAATTACCAACTCAATTAGTTGTATTTCCCTTTGGCAATTATATATCTTTAAAGTAACCATATCACGTGATCGATCGTACACATTAAGTCACGTTATAAGATGTCCAAAATGGCCATTATTAGTAGACGATCTCACGATTCTCGCATGAAATAGGCGACTGTTGGCGTAGACCATGTTAAAGAGGTGACCGTTGAAAAGAGTTAAATTTGATAGTAATATTAGTTGGGCGGGTCTCAAAGAGACCGTTAGACAGGGGTGACTGTTTATTTGAGGTGACCGGTAAGGCAGGTTAGACTGTATATTATATCTTAAAATCTTTCTTTGTAGAATTATTGAACCATCAAGTTCACGTAGGTTTATTTACAGAAAGTCAACAAGATGTAGTCATGGAAACGCTTATGTCAATATTCTGTAGCAAACATCACAAGGTATGTACTTTATGAAATCTTCTGGGTGTAATCTATTACATAGTTAGAATCAGCTAAATCAGGACTCACAGTCGTTTGTCTTTCGTGGACTGAAAACATCCAATCAAAATTTCAAATCCAATAAACAGTATTCTGATTGGACGGTTTTGGAATTTGAATACATGTACCAAAACTTGTACTTGTAAGTTTTATTACCACGAGACCTAATCTGATACTCCTTGTTTCCTAGACACTTTATATACACATGGCAACATGATTAAGCCATTTTGTGTCGTTTGAAACCTCATAATGAATGCACCCTGTGTATTCAAATGACTTTAGAATCTTAAATGTTTATTCATTCTTCAATCAGGTGGACTTTACTTAACAGTTGTTGTCTTCCCATGAAGAATAGTGTTAAAGTGTTTAATATCACTGTAAACAAATAACCATGATATATTGACCTGTTATGTTACCCAGGGGCGACCTCAATGTATAGAAATTGGACCATATTATTTTGTTGTTGGCACAACCCCTTTGACAGGGTTTCTGCTAAGGACAGGACATAAATCAGTGTCTCATGAATGTCTCACAACTCGCACATGAAATACAACTCCAAGTGTGGTTATTGGTAGACATTGCAAGGCAATCTTCCATACCTATTCACTCCTCCCCCCATTTATTAGGTGTTGCAATCTGACATAATCTTCAATTTGTTGAAGGCAGTCAATATCGGGTAGAAGAAGAAATACATTCAAAAGCTATTGCTATATGCACACCTTTTTATTTTTTAGTGCAGGTTTTCAACCTTGTTCTCTTCATGGATATTGCTTAAAACTACTCAAAATGACTTCATGTATAGTGGAAAATTTAGGTTAATGGGTACCGGTATAAATGTTACGCAATGATGACACATTGAAATCATTTCAACTTTCAATGTATTATCAGCATCTGGTATCAATATGTTTTGTTAGTTTTTTAAACCAGCAGGACATTTGAAAGGAAAGATAGAATGGTCCATGAATGGTCCTGAAGAGTTCTCATTCTGTTCTGACCTTACACCAGATATGGTCTCCATGTAGATACTGTTTTACTAGATTTTATCTGAATTATTTATTTTGAAAAATAGTTTTATAAACCCTTTTCCTTGTAAAAACCAATGATCAAATTGAATAAGGTGATGATTTTTATACGCCCGTCTCGAGACAGGCTGTATTATGTGATTGCGTATGGCGGGCGGGTGGGTGGGCGGTCGTCCACACAGATTTCCGCACAATAACTTTAGTTCTGTATATCGGATCTTTACCAAACTTGGCCACATGATTCCCCTATGGAAGGGGAAGAACCCTATTTATTTTGGGGTCATTAGTTCAAAGGTCAAGGTCACAGTTACTATAAATAGAATTTTTGACAACAGGGTCGTTTCTGCACGATAACTTTAGTTCTGTATATTGGATCTTGACCAAACTTGGCCACATGATTCCCCTGTGGAAGGGGAAAAACCCTATTTATATATATATTATATATAGACAGGCGTATTTTGTGATGCACACATTTCTTGTTTGGTCAATATTATAACACCTGACATCATAACACATTTAGGAGATAACTGTATTGTATTTGAAAATTTCACAGCATCAATTGGAGATTTGATGGTCACAAATGGAGTTTACTGGCGACGCGTTATCTGAGCCAGTAAACGGATATTTGCGACCACTGAATCGACAATTGATGCCGTGAAATTTTCAAATACAATACACTTATCTCCATTCTAATGTAATCATGTGTGTTATATGTGTATTGACAAGATGACGTAAGCGGTAATCAGCTGACAGATGAGTGAATAGTGGAAACATTCCTTCGAGATGAGTGAATAGTGGAAACATTCCTTCGTCCATGAAAAAAGTAGTTTCATGCAAGACCATAAAATCGACAATTGATACCGTGAAATTTTCAAATACAACACAGTTATCTCCATTCAAATGTATTCATATGTATAGATGTGTATTGCCACATTATTGACAAGATGGTGTAAGCAGCTAAAATTCTAAACAAAATATCTCATGCTATTTCAACCGTGAAAATTACAGCATTGTCCAATCACAAACCAGGAATATTAAACAACTACATTAGAATGAATCTTATAATCTACATCTTATGTGTTATATAACAAGTAAGGTATTTAACTGTAGCATCACTTATCTCTGTTTGTGATTTACCAACATAACTTATTACTCTCAATTTTTCAGTACTTGGAATATGTAATGAAAGTCCTATTACCAGAAATGCTGATAAAAATTCACATGGATGTACATAACATTACTCACACAGAGTCTGAGTCAATGATGAAGGAAGCTTTATCTAAACCTGGGGCAGTTTTCCAGTGAACTCCATTTGAATAATATCAAAATAACCAGTCAGTGAAGGACTATTTGTTATAGACAAGAGAAGGTTTCTAGTGATAGCTACTCAATGGATATAGACAACATTTGAATAATAGTTTTTAAAATTTTGATTTTTTTTTTTTTTTTTTTTTTGACATTATTTTCTATTGATTTACTTCCACAATATCCTGATATAAGTCAGTAGAGACGAAAGCATCCACCATGTCTATGTATAGACATGATCCTATGTTTTTTTTTTATTCCTTCCCTACTACGAATTAGGGACATTAAATTTTACCCATGTCTACATCCTACATTTAGTTTCCATTCAATAATTTAAGTTCCTCTTAATTAAGCATATTATGTGAAATTTATACACAAGGTCAGCGACCATAAGAGGAATGCCAAGTTTGATTTCAGACTTTACTACCTTTTCCTGTCTGGAGTTAGTGCCCTTTGACTTGCTGAAAGTTTCACAACTATGTGCTATGTCCATCATATTTGGCAGATTGATGTGGTTTAGTACACATATAATATGTCAGTATACATATATGGCTTTTACTCATTGTTTACCGTCCATCGACTTTGTAAATATTGTACATACAAAATGTTAAGTTTAGGTCAGTTACTCCATAATAATGTAACAATTTATAACATCAGTTTACATTTAATGACTATAATCATTGGGTTTTATGTCATCTAACATTGACCTCACTTTCATAATTCAAGAATGTGGATCCACAATTAGAATCAGCCCCCCCCCCCTTTATTTTTATAAGATAACAGTACTTGAAATCTGCTCTGTTCTGTTACCTCAGATATTTTCTGATTCCCACAATGTTTTTTATCCCCCCGCAATAGTGGTGAGGGGATATAGTAATAGTGGCTGTCTGTCTGTCCGTTCGTCACACTTTCTTGTTTACGCGACAACTTGAGTAAACATGGATAGATTTGAATAATTTTTTGCATGTGGCTTGTAATTATCATTATCTTGGATGGGTTTTAGCATGGAAATATTTGAAGCAATGGTTTTGTGGGAAAATCTTAGTTTTTGGTTGAAAAATCACCAATTTTGAGAATTGTGTCTTGTTTACGCTATAACTTTAGTAAACATGGATAGATTTGAATAATTTTTTGCATGTGGCTTGTAAATATCATTATTATGCCCCCACGACTATTGGTCGGGGGGGGCATATTGTTTTACCCCTGTCCGTGCGTCCGTCTGTTCGTCACACTTAGTATGCATAGTTTGTCCGGCTAACTCCTGCAGTTTTTTAGCTAGACCTTTTATATTGTGTAGACAGTTAGTACTTACACTGAAGGTGTGCATATTTTATGGATTTTGACTTTCAACTCCAGCTACAGTTTTTGAGCTAGACCTTTTATATTTTGTAGACAGTTAGTACCTACACTGAAGGTGTGCATATTTTGTGGATTTTGACTTTCAACAATCTTTTACAAAATTATGGATGCATGAACTTAGACATATAGGATATATGGTTTGTCCGGCTAACTCCTCCTACAGTTTTTGAGCTAGACCTTTTATATTTTGTAGACAGTTAGTACCAACACTGAAGGTGTGCATATTATATGGATTTTGATTTTCAACAATTTTTTACAAAATTATGCATATATGAACTTAGCCACTGACCTTTTGCAATTATAACCGCGGGGGCATTGTATGTGTCTTAGAGACACAAACACCTTTTAAAGTCTATACATAAGTTTTCTACATCATACCCGATGAATAATATACCATTCCTTGAAATTAAGTTATATTGAAAATCCATTTTGGCTCTTCAAGACGCTTTCTTTGCATTATACCCCTACACATACCTCGGAACCAAACCAAAAGTTAATGTAGTAAATTGGGGTTGGGGGGGGTTGAGGTGGATAAGGTTGAGATGGGGGAATTCAATTTTCTAGTGTTGGATGGGTTCTTACATGGAAATATTTGAAGCAAGGGTTTTTGGGGAAAATCTTAATTTTTGGTTGAAAAATCAACAATTTTGATAATTGTGTCTTGTTTATGCGATAACTTCAGTAAACATGGATAGATTTAAATAATTTTTTGCATGTGGCTTGTAATTATCATTATCTTGGATGGGTTCTAACATGGAAATATTTTAAGCAAAGGTTTTGGGGCAAAATCTTAGTTTTTGATTGAAAAATCACCAATTTTGAGAATTGTGTCTTGTTTACGTGATAACTTTAGTAAGCATGCGCTAGGCAGTTCTTTTATTATTTACTGATTAGGTGTAGAAATCACCAACTTGTTTGCATGTAAATAGTAAGTGTATGACTGTTTAACTTTAATTTAGTGTTTAAGTCATAAAACTTTTTTGAATATTTATGAAGGTTGCCATGGCCACGATCAAATGGTAGTTCATCTGTTGGATTTACATCTAGCCGAGCTATCGATGTATATCACCACTAATGTTGTTTGATTTCCATCTGTGTCAAGGTGTATTCAATGCAAACTTATGTGATAAAGTTTATCAGTGGCTTGTCCCAGGTCTATGGTTTTCTGTTGGAACTTTGGTTTCTTCTACCAATAAATTGGACTACCATGATATAACTGCAAGTGACGATAAATGCCAATAATAATTCATATTTTTATTGCAATATTTGACACTTTATCTTTTAATACATGATGAATATGTATACATGTATTTTGAACAATGTATTCCTATTAAGAACTGTCTTTATACAAAATCTACCTCTGAGCTCAAGATATAATGATGAAGATCTCCTAATTTGAAAGTTACAGAAGTTGAAAGGTCAAATTTTGCCATACAATAGTCCCCCTCTTATCAGACCAGATTTTAGATGCTTTAATATAGTAAATTACTACTAAAGTGTCCCCTAAAGAGAGGTCACCCCTCTTATAAGGCCAGATATTAGATGCTCTAATATAATAAATTACTACTAAATTGTCCCCTAAAGAGAGGCCACCACTCTTATAAGGCCAGATATTAGATGCTCTAATATAATAAATTACTACTAAATTGTCCCCTAAAGAGAGGCCACC
>MJUT01056902.1:42580-99543 GCA_002080005.1 Gigantidas platifrons
TGTGTACTTATTTAGAATAGAATATTACTGGTATATGAAGTGGCTGAACCATTGTGTACTTAATTAGAATATAATATTACTGGTATATGAAGTGGCTGAACCATTGTGTACTTATTTAGAATAGAATATTACTGGTATATGAAGTGGCTGAACCATTGTGTACTTATTTAGAATAGAATATTACTGGTATATGAAGTGGCTGAACCAATGTGTACTTATTTAGAATAGAATATTACTGGTATATGAAGTGGCTGAACCAATGTGTACTTATTTAGAATAGAATATTACTGGTATATGAAGTGGCTGAACCAATTTGTGCTTAAAAGTCCTTGACATGAAAATTTGAATTTACTGGTCCAAATCAAATTCTTGAATTTATTTTCATATATATGTATAGTTCTAAATAAATGCTGAAAAATTGACTGGTCCAAACCATGTTTTACTTGGGCTGGAGGTTTGGTACTAATCGCAAGGACTGAATTGGAATTTAATTTATATGAAGTGCTTGAACCAGTGTGTACTTATTTAGGGTAGAGTGTTGTATGAAGTATTTGAACCAGTTTATGCTGATAGTAGTGTAATAGTACATCTAATTTGTACAAAAAGTACAATTTTTTTTATCTTGATATGCTCAGAAACCATCCTCAATAAATCAAATACCATTTTCATTAGTATATGTCCACTCTCATTTTGCTAATCCTAGTTTATAGACTAGTTATTATATTATTAATGTTATAAATGCATATTATAAGTTTGTTTCTAAGTACATTTTTATTTTTGTTTTGCCAGTATTAGAGAAAGTAGTGGTCATAATGTTAAATTTAAATAAATGTATGTTATCACTAATATAAATTTGTTTATTATAGTTAATTTATAGTAGATGTTTGATGTGAAAATTGAACGAAATTAATAATACATACACATACAAGAGTTTTACGTTAGTAAAATTAATATTTGATTTTCATAGAAATTGTTGTTATTTACAATGAAATGGTTTATTTCATTTAAAACTTGAATTTGATATTAACTGTCAGGCATTATATTATATTAAACATGGTTGTTTTAACTGCTTCCTCAACCATGTAAACTCAAGAGATAAATGTTAAATGCCGTTACTGTGAGGTTTGTTAGAACAAGTCGTTTATCAATGCAAGTTTTGTATACTAACTGATTGAAGTTAAAAATCATGTTTATTTCTTTTCAACATAAATCAATGGGAATTTAAATAGAATTTAAATGAATATACAATAAACTACCAATCTTTACATTCATGATTGGTGTTGATCATGAAATGTCAGCAAATCCACAAGGTTATCAATTTTTACAAGGGTTTTCAAAGTTAAAAATTTCTGCATAAATTTTTTTATTAAATAATATGTAGATCTCGATGTCTGTCTGAAAGACAAGATACAAAAAGTACAGATTTAAAATCATTACATAGATCAAAATACTACGGAGCCTGTAAACTGACATGAACATTTTGTTTTTCGTTTACAAGAAATACTATTACAAATTATTATTTCGTGTTTTTGGAATATTGTTTTGTTTTTTCGAATTATATTGGTTTTTTTTTCGAATTAATATTTTGTTTAACCGAATTAATATTTTGTTTAATAATAAGTTACTTAAGTGAAATAATATTTCGAAAAAATGAAATACTTATTCGTTAATACGAAATGATAATTCGGGTTACCCGAAATAAAAAAAAAAATTCTCATATATGATATATCGGTAAACGGGCTCCGTAAAATATTACACATGCTTCACATATGGAGTTTCCACATGCCCTTGGAATAAAAGAACAAGAACATAAAATTCTTCCATTTTGTTGCGTTTTCTCCACTCGTGAAAAGACGGAATTTCTCACACTCGTGAAATCCCAGATCTTCAATAGGGACTCCTATTATTCCTATGTGTCTTCAGAGCTTGCACATGCCCTTGGAATGATTAGAGGATTGAATTAAGCATATAAAATTCATGTGTGTAATTGGAGTTTCATTCTTTCCTCAAGATTTGATTTTTCAAGAGTTTCAGGAATATTTACCTTCAAGTTAGTTTGCTTAAACTATGTTAAGTATAAATTGACAAGTTTAGTGCAAATTAATCCCTGCCACTGAAAAATGAAATTAACAATAAATATAGAAAAGATAAATTAGATATACCAGCTATTAATTGAAAATATTTTTTAGTTAGTCTTGAAAAAATCAGAAAGATTGTAAATGTAAAACACTTCCATAGAATCAATCTATATACATGTATGATGTACAATGATTTATTAAAAATAAAAACAGACATTCACCGTAATTTAGTTTGCCTGACTTTTCCTGGAATAACCTTCATTAGGTATGCTCAAAATCAAAATATTTGAAAGCCAAATAATTTAAAAGTCTTTTGGAGTAATAAAACCAAAGGGCCTGAATTGGATAGCCAAAATCTACTACGGTTACCAATGGCTGAAGGAGGAGAACATTTTTAATCAAAATTACTTGAGGTCTGAGGAACTGTAAATTTCAACGAAAAGCGAAAGCTGTCTAAGCCAAACCCTGAATCAAGCAGAATTCTTTAGAAACCTAATTTTGAATAAAGTACCAAAGCAGGTAATGTTTGTTAATTTAATCTGCATAAACTGAACACCTGTCTATTATGAACACAAAAGTTGGCCCCAATGAGGTTCAGTTTAGACAGGTTTTACTTTAATAGTACATTGTAGTTGATATTCTTTAAAAAAAAAAAAAAATGCTAACAATTGGTGATGATATTTGTTACCTTTCTTCCTTCATTGTATGACATACATGTATAGTGTAATTATTTACACATAAAAGTACAGGGTATATACATATGTATATATATAGTGTTATTGGCCTTTCACTGGCATGATAACCTCCTAAATAGATTTTGGTTATTTTCTCATCATGTGTAAAATCAAACTTTTACTTTGATTCACATTAAATACTGATATAAATAATTGTAAAACTTTTCGATTAAATATATATTATTTCTGCATTGCATGCTTTGAATAATTATTAATCAATACTAACAAGAGGATGGATACACAAATTTCCATTTTAAGATGTTTTTTTCCACATTATTTCACAAGGTTTCAAATTCTATACATTAGGGTACAACAAGAAATCTTCGATCTTTGGATCATATGTTAGATTCCTACAGAGATGTAACACGAGAACAACGTAGTTCAGTTGATAGGGTAAGTGTTGGTAAAGTCTCTGATAATGTGATTGATTGATTGATTGGTTTTTAATGCCAAATTTAGCAGTATTTCAGCTATATTGTGGCTCTGATAATGTGTAATATATTCCTATAGAGAATTGAAAAATTAGAGAGCAAAATACTTCACTGAAAAATATCATTATTTGTCTAGGATAGGAAAGTTTGTAATTGATTTTAAGTTAAATTTATTATGTAGGCAAGTATCGCCCAACATTTGATCAGTCTCAAATTATCATAGGCAGGTATGTGGGTGTCAAACAGACTCTTAATATAGAGTCCTCAAATTTATTTGTATATTTGTGATGCTTATGAATGAAATTTATTTGTATATTTGTGATGCTTATGAATGACTTAGGTTTCAATGACCATGTTCAAATGGTAGTAGGAATTACATTTACTTACTTGGTAGATAAAAACAGTACCTTATAATTGCCAACATGATTTAGTGAGCTTTGATCCAGGCAAGATGTAGTCGATACAGCCATGTGATCAAGTTTATCATTGGCTTACGGAAGATCAGGGGTTTTCCCTTCACCAGTAAATTGACTGCTATGATTTAACTGAAATATCATTGAAAGTGGTTTGAAATACAAAAAACGTACATGTAATTGATATACACAAGAAATACAGATTTAGATTCATGTACACAAATAGTAAATTACTAATGGTATATGTATGAAAAGTTTGTATTGAAACAAAAATGTAAAATTATAATAATTTGTTATTTTTGTAGTTGCGTGATGAGGTTTCGAGAACACATGACAAAATCAGACGTGAGAGAGCAAGAAGTCCGTCATACAGAGATTATGGGGTATGTCTTACTTTATTAAAAAAAAAAAATTAATATTGATATAGCTGGAATATGGGTCTAACTTAGAAGTAGACTAAAGTTATTTGGTAGAAGGGTATTAAACACAAATTCAGGTGGAGGCTTTTTGAAATACATGTACATGTATATTATCTGTAATCTAAATACTACTATACACAGTTTAATATTTACTGATGACAAGATCTATAGAAAAGTTTAGCCTATTTGTTGATACCTGTTTTTTTATATACATTTTTGAACTTGTTCTGTCAAAAAAATAATTCATTGACAGAGATTAATTTGTATGGAATTCACCCAAAATAGCGAAAATTAAACCCTGCAAATATATAGCTACACCTATAGATTGACATACCCAGACAAATTTATAAAATATATTTAGTCAATTCTAATAAGACTGATTAAATAATGATTTAGCTTTAAGAATAAGAATATTTACTTTTTTTTATTTTTTAAATTATATTTTTAGAATCCAATGTAAATAGATTTCTGATTTATGTGATTATCAATTTTGTGTGATTTACATGGATTAAAGAGATTTAAATATTGACACGTTTATACATCAGTTGCTAATCCAGTCATGCTTCACTAATTATTTCATAGGACACAGACAAAGAGGTATAAGGTTTACGCTGATTATTTATACATTTATATATTTTGATTTAGATGAGCTCAGTTATATTTTATATTTTAATCTTGTCCTTCTGTTATGAGGGGGTAGCTGTGGGTTTCCCATTAAGTGTGACATTTAAAAAAATGATTGAGTCTTAATTAATCCAAGTTTTATTTGTATGTAAATTTTCATGAAGTCTTGTTATAAAAATTCATAATTTTATACAAAACTTAATTTTGATCTTAGATTGTCAGTAATTTGCATAATTAAAGTGGGGACCCCTTAAGCACATGACTTTACTTGTTTAAGAGATAGAAATTGATCAAAGATGTTTGCTAGAAAAAAATCCAAGTTAAAATTTTTCATTTTGCCTATGAAATTTGAACGATGCAATGATAATTTCTGGATATATTTAAGATATTATGTACCAGTAGATCCCTTTAATTAATCAGGCCAGATATATTGAAAGTTGACATGTTACAAAGCATAATCTAGAAATGTACAGAATAACAAGAAGATGTGACAAATAAAACTGCTCAAACATAACAGGTGGTGGTATATGTTAGCTACAGACTGTTTGCATGTTGACCTTTACAGTCTGTTGTTATGAAGAAAAAAAACAATTGTTGAACTAAAATAGTTTTATGTGCACACCATTATAATGTATATATCTTAGATTCTCATTTATATTCTTCTAGTCTTAAAGATGGGTTGTTAAGTTTTATTTGTTTTATTCTCGTTGAAAGGAACAAGGCACCTATTTAAAGCTATTGGACACTACTTAGACTAGTCTCCTGTTTATGGACTTTTTGTCTTGCCCATGTGCATCTTTATAGACAGCATAAATATTAACACAGTGAATGTATGTTGGAATTATGGGTAATATTCCGCCATTTAAAGAAATGGTCACTGAGATATATTATGTTTGTTGGATGCCAGTTTCTTGTGCTTTTTGTTGAGCAAACCACAAAATGAATTACACCACAGACGATAACTTTGTAACAGAAAGTAAAAGAAAAAAAAACATGAATCAAAATAAAGACTTTATTTGTATCTAATTTAAGGAGAAAGACTAATTTTTGTTTATTTAAAACCAAACGAGAATCTAAGATATTCCTTCACAGTCACCTTGTTGTATTTTGTTTGATCACATTACTAAAAACATCAAACATGTATTCATAGAATAAATAACCTTTCACTCTTTTTATAAATATTATTACTTTTTTGTATGAAAAAGATTGGTTTTCATACCGGTACTAAGAGTTCAATCACTATACATTGAGCGACATACATTGTATGAGAAATTGCAAAAAAAAATATCATATTTATGTACACATATTAGCAGAAATATTGATAAAGTTTTGAAAATTAGAAATTTATTTTTAAAGAAATTTTGAAAATATGGAAAGTTGGATAGAAAACTATATCTATCTGACTTGTATTTTGTCTCTTAACATCATCAGCATCACATATTCTTACTGAAACACACTAAATATTAACCTATCATTTTGTTTATCGTCATTTCTAATTTATTTTATTTTATATCATTGAATTTGTTAAATTAATTAAAGTGAAACTAATTTTATTCGTAGAGTGATAGTGAATTTGAAGCATCACCTACTGTAACAAGACGGAGACGTAAGAGAAATTCTACAGTACGATTTGCAGATGATATGAACAGAGAGCTCCATACATTAAATAATTCTGTACGAGATTTATCTAATGACCACATAGATTTAGAGCATCAATTCCAAAGTGAAGTTGGAAGGAGAGAAAGGTAAATTGAAGAGTCATGCAAAAAATGAGGGTTTAGGTTTTGGTATTTAATGCCACTTTCAGCAATATTTCAGTTATATCGTGGCAATCAGTTTTATTGGTGGAGGAAACCGGAGTACCCAGAGAAAATCATCGACCTTCTGTGAGTCACTGACAAACTTTATCACATAATGTTGTATCGAGTAGACCTCACCATGGTGGGATTTGAACTCACAACTTTAGTGGTGGGTGATAGGCACTAATTGTAAATACAACTACCAAAACCATCTTGACCATGACGTCCCCTACAAAGAATGATACTTATCAGTATCAATAGAAACAAGATTCAAAAGATCTATTAAACCTAGGACAGATGTATTGGATGTGTAGTTTTATAGGACAGTGTACTTTTTATACAGATGTATTATATGATTTTCACAATTTTGTGATCCATATCTTATAAACTTAACAATGTCATATTCTGTTCTCTAATTCAGCCATATTTGGAAATAAATTGCATTTAGATATTGTAACAGATATATTATGATAATGTTACATTATATATGTTTTATAGGAGTGAATCTGAAGCCAGGAGGACTATGAGAGATATATCAGAAACATTAAAGAAAATGCCTCACGAAGATCCTGTAAGTATTCTTGTTGTTATTGTATTTTTGGTATTTGGAGGGTTGTGGCTTTGTTGACACTTTATTATTTACACTCTTGAAGGAAATACAATATCACCATCATTACATACATTTCTTAAAAATAGCTTATAATATTATTATTAAGATAACATAATATATTTTTTTTCATATGTTTCGTTAAATTTTTCCCATATGAACTAATTATTTTTTTACTGCTGTCAACAGAAATCCCAATTATTAAAGTGAATGACCTTTTGAAAGAGGAATGGAAAATTCTTTTTTTTTAATATTTGAAACATGAATGGTACATTTTTTAAAGGTTGCAGCCAGAGTAGAAAGGAGATTGAATGCAATACAGAATGAGTTAAGAATGGACAGGGATAGAAATGCATATGATCGTTACGATGAATTAATGAATTTATCCACTGATTTACGACAGGTGAGAACATCGAATAATTTGTTAAAAACAAATTATGAGAAATATTTTCTTTAAAAAGAGTACAGCTTTTCTACTGAAAAAAATATGAATAGTAAGTTTTTTCCTTTACATTTTCAATTACTAAAATAATATAGATTTAAATTAAAAATTAGAGGTACCTGTTAATTGACTATATATGTTAATGAGTACAGGTAGATTTGTTTAAATAATTTTATTTCATTTCATAGTATTCATCAGCACCAAAGGTAAATGTATTCTTATTATCAGAGTGTCAACCGGGGGTATATGTTTTGTTGGCAATGAATATTAAGCAAAACTAAAAAAGTATTAAACTTTTGTCAGCTTATTTGAAAAAGGACAATAATTTATGTTGGTTTAAAAAATCTTTTGGAAATTAATATTAGAATCACACAAAACTAGTGATGAATATGAAATGTTAATTTCTTTATAGGTCTTATTAATGATTTATTTTTAAGTCTGACATTAGAATAAAATATTTGTTTGTGTGTTTTACAATAAAATCTGTCTAAGCCATACCTTGCATAAGTAGAATCCTGTATAAACCAAACTTTAAATGAAGATACAATGTAGGAAATCTTTGTTGAAATAACCTGTATAACCTGACCACCTGTCTATTCTGAACACAATATTTGGTCTTAAAGAGGGTTCTGTTTAGACAGGGTACACTGTACATATAATTGGTGTTTGATATTTTGCACTATTTTATGGTAGACATATGTATTACTTTTTAGGCACTAAACCAACATCAACATTATAGTCACCAAGCACAAGAAGAAAGAATAAGAAACCAATATCTACAGTCAGAGGCAAATAAAATTAGAGTACGTTCAAATTTATCATCTGTAAAGTATAGGATTAATGTTAGAGTTCTTGATGTTTAAACAATGTTTTCAACACTGTTTCAGTTACATGTATATTGTGATAGTCCAATTTATTTGAGGAGGAAAACGGAGTACTCAGATTAAACCAGACTTGCAGCAGGTTACAAATCAAACATTGCACAAGGTTGTTTTGAGTACACATTGACATAGGTTGGAATAAAACTCACAAGTTTAGTCAAGTGCTATTTGAAGGAAAAATTGTGAGATAACAAATTTGATTGACAGGTATCAGTCTCCATGACGACACAGTTATTGACTTGAAAAGTGATCACTTTTTTTACATACTTTCTTGATTTATTATTACTTTATTTTTGTTTTTGCTTTAAAACCCAAAAGTACAAACATATAAAAACAAAAATATTATCTGGCTGTCTTGTAATAGATATTATACTAAGTCAGACACTAGACAGAATATTATCTGGCTGTCTTGTAATAGATATTATACTAAGTCAGACACTAGACAGAATATCAAATCTACATATCAAAACTCAGAGAAGCTACATATTTCTAATGACTACTGATATTTGACAGTTTTTATCTGGATAATCAGATAATAACACTAAAGTTGTAAGTTCAAATCCCACTCAGGCAACATTATGTGATAAAGTTTGTTAGTGACTTGTGGCAGGTCTGTGTTTTTTTCTGTGTACTCCGGTTTCGTCCACCAATAAAACTGGCCACCACCAAATTAATTAAATATTGTTGAAAGTGGCATTAAACACCATAAACCTAACCCTAACCCAGATAATACAGGGATCTACACTAACAGTCGCCCAAGGCGACTTAAAATTGTATTGGGCGAGTGAAAACTCGATTACTTCTCGCCCAGGTGACGACTGAAAATTTTGGGAGCGATGTCAAGAATTATTAATTCCCGCACCGGTTTTTAGACGTACCAAAATTGTGACTGGTTTCCGATTTTTATTTTACATATTTTGGTAATGGTATATATCGAAATCAGCGGTGTCAGTAGAATTATCCCTGAGAAATGATTGTCGGTTTCCCCAAGTCAATTTTTTACCGCCGGGTCGTTATCTTTTATAACTATTACTAATAAATACAATAAAATAAAATGAACACACCTGCCCTCAATTCTAACTCTAAGAAAGCCAAAGCGCTTAGGATATCGGTAAAATTATCATGATTTAAAACCTGTACGTGACGTACATTATGGATAAAATGGCCACCGGTGATGTGCCCAGTGGAACCGTTCTGACTATTTACAGAAATATACGCATTTATCAACGAAATATGAGTGATGCAATTTTATTGGCTTAGCAAAAGCCTTTATGGTTTATTTTGTGACCTTCACGGGAAAGATACTAAAACACTGATTTGACAGAAACAAGAAAAAAAACAAAAAATTTAACACAACACACACCTTTATACCATTATAGGACCAGAAGTGAGACCAGGTGTACCATTGGTGGTAAGCATATTCTACATCCCATAAGACACATGTTTGTTCATTTTGAATTTGTGGTTTAACATCTCTTGAAGAAAAAAACCCTGCATGCAAGCTTGTCCTTAAAATTTTCCTATGGTAGGGGAAACCACCAATCAATTTTACATGGCCAAATGACAATGCATAATTGTTTGTTGGCAATATATTTCAACTATTTCAGAGCCTATGGCTAAGCAAACCACAACTGAAAATTAAAAGAATGAAAGTCATATTTCTAATTCTTTCAGATTTTGTTTTAATCATATTCATAAATACAGTATACGGTATAAGATTAAAATTGGTGATTAACTTTAAAACACATATAACATATATCCGCAACAGAATACCGAAGGAACAAGTTAAAGGAATTATTAAAAAAAAAAACAGAATCCAAAAACGACTTGTCAAAATGGAGATATTGTTAAAATATCTGATTTACCATATTTGTAATCTACCTGAAAAAAAGCTGGGCGCCTAAATTATTTGTTGGGCTCCTTGAAAATGAAAGTTAGGAGACCAGGTGGCGACCATGGTTCAAAAGTTAGTGTATATCCCTGTAATATCTGGTCCTATAGATCTTAGCAGACTTTTCTATTTCTAATAATATGGTGTGGAAGATGGGTACACATGTGTATGACAACATGGTGAATGACTGCATTACACTGTAATGAAAGCACATTATACTGTACACATATCACTAGGTGATAGATGCTTAGCAACATTATTTAAAGAAAAAACATTATTCCTATTTAACCCCATGACCAAAATTATCTAGAATGTACATGTATGGAAAATCCATATACCTATACAGTACACCTTTGTGATACTGCCACCATATGGCCAAGCTATATTTTGGCAATATGCAAGGGTGGCAATATATCGAGGGGAAAATTTACTTAGAAACAACATGATGTTTTGAAATTTGATGATGATAAGTGAGAGGTGTGGATTTACGGGGGGCTGTATAACAAGGCTACACTGTATATAGAGTACTGTGTTTGCTAATAAATCAAAGAACAGACTGTAATTTCACACAAAAATATAAGCAAAATCTTTCTGTATCTTGAAGATCATGAAAATGTTTTAAATCTTATCAATTCTCAGAACTAAGGAATCAAAAAATGTGCAAAAACAACAAAATCAGACCTGAAAATTAACTACTTTTATGCAGTCTGTTTTCAAATTCCCCTCCCCTCTCCCATGTATAGGTGAGTTACTGATTATAATTTTATATCTAAGTAAGAATGTTGGCTGTTACAAGTTAATTATCTCACAATTTACAAATGAATTGTTGTCAACATGTTTAAAAGACATCAACATTCAGTCTCCAAATGTGTTGTTTTATTACAAGCTTGTAGTGAAGAATGGATTCACTAATAATCTGTTGAGCAATAATAGAAGAATGTGCAACAAACCTATAAGATGTCATTTATTGATAGAAAACTTTGTAGAACTAACACTATCATCTTTAACTGTAAACTAGAACTTTGTAACTAAGAAGAATACACTGTAGACAATATATGATTATTGCCTTCATACAAGGTGAACATTGATTGTTGTCAACCCGAGGGTGATTGTTTTCCCTCCTCTGGGAAAAGCAACCTCTCAAGGGTTGACAACTTGATGTTCACCTTGTATGAAGGCAATACGTGTTTTATTATACCGAAACTACTCTTTAGATGTTTAAAAACTTGAATGTTTTGTTTTGTAGAAGACAGTGCAAAATAATGTCTGCTATAGTAAATACAAAAAATTAACTAAAAACGGATTTTCAAAGCACTTCCGATTGTCAGGGGTTGTAGACAGAGTGACAATCCATTGTCTCCCTCAACTTCTGATTGTCAGGGGTTGTAGACCGAGTGACAACCCATTGTCTCCCTCAACTTCCGATTGTCAGGGGTCATAGACCGAGTGACAACCCATTGTCTCCTTCAACTTCCAATTGTCAGGGGTTGTAGACCGAGTGACAACCCATTGTCTCCCTCAACTTCCGATTGTCAGGGGTCATAGACCGAGTTACAACCCATTGTCTCCCTCAACTTCCGATTGTCAGGGGTTGTAGACCGAGTGACAACCCATTGTCTCCCTCAACTTCCGATTGTCAGGGATCATAGACCGAGTGACAACCCATTGTCTCCCTCAACTTCCAATTGTCAGGGGTTGTAGACCGAGTGACAACGTCTCCCTCAACTTCCGATTGTCAGGGGTCATAGACCGAGTGACAACCCATTGTCTCCTTCTGCATTATATATATTAAGGTTGTGCATCAGGGTGTCTCCCTTGTCACCAAATTTTCCGTAAAGCATCTAAATTGTCTTATTACTTGTAGTAAAAAAATATGTAAGGTGTAATAATTGCTTTTATTCTATTTTTAGATTGAAACTGACTTGGAATCCTTGAAAAGAAAATTAGATCAGAGTGAGGGTGGTAAAGTAGCATTGCAGGCTCAGGTGTGTGTCACTGTGTATAGAGAAATAAAAAAAAACAATGAACAGTTTTAATATAGTTTGTCGTTTTATAACAATTTGAAAAGCTTAAGTGCATATATATTTTGTATGAACTGCATCATTGGTGCAATGATTAGTTTTCTCACCTTGAATGCAATAGGTCATGTATTCAAGGCCCAGTCAGGTCAAACCAAAGACTATAAAATTGGTATTTGTTGCATCTCCACTTCAGGATTAAGGTGAAAGAGCAAAGAATTGTTGGCTTAGAATCAGAATAATGTGTCTGAGTGGAGCGACATGTCTACCTGCGGACTGTGAGCTAGCACTATGACAATTCAACTGAGCATGTTGAGATAAATTTACACTCTGGTGAGTGTAATATTTGAGATAAATACTGTTTTTTTCTAAAAGTGGCAAGGCTTGTAATGCACTAGTGTATTTAATATTCAGTATTTATGAGTAATGTACATTACTGTTAAAGACACATATTTAGATAAAACAAAACTATTATATTGGTAGAATAATTTTACCTCTCATAATATTAATGAAAAGGGAAATAACATGTAATTCTGACATATTTATGGCATTTTTTTTGAGAATTATAGAAAACAAAATATTTTAAAGATAAACAAAAGAGTATAATTGATTGTAAGTTTTATTTTTGTTTTCATGAAGGTTGATGAAATGCGATCACAGCTTAATAGAATAGAACATGAAAAGAGTCGACTGAAACAACAGATGGACGATAGCCGATATGAAGATGAAATTCGAGAAAGAAGGAAGAAGCGATCTAGTAAGAATTTCTCTATTTTTGCTCTGTCCATGGTACATTGTGGAAACATTGACAAGATTATTGAATATGCTCTTAGAATAAGCTTTTAAGGAAGGGGGAGTAGTTCAACAAAGTGACCTGTAAAAGGGCAATTAACCATTATTAAATTATACTAATTTTTTTTTTAGCTGAAGAGGAAAAGGATAGAGACAGAAGACTGATGGAAAGAGAGTTACATGAATTACGTGGTCAGTTGACACGAACAATTAGTGCTGGAAGTGAAATGGAAGAGTTAAGACGTGGAATTGAACGTAGTGAACGTCAGCGAGTACAACTTTCTGACCATATAGAGGTAAGGTCAAAAGATGAAATGAAGCAAAAGTCAAATATTATGATGATATTCTTTTTCCTTTTATCAGATCATTCTGTTTGATAGTTTTTATAAGTACTGTACACTTTACAGCTAATAACTCTTACACGTTGTTTTTAATGATCAAATAAGGTCAAAGTGATTTTCACTTTTGTGATACAGGAGTTATGGTTCTTGCTCATTTAACAAATCCACTTCAGTAACTTGAGGTTCCTTGAAGTAATTAAATTATTTAATATTTTTACATAATGTTTCTAAAATGTCTATACTTATTTTATATTAAGCATTATTGACAAAAAAATGTATGTGTTTTTTTTAAAATAATTCTCAAAACAGAAAGGAAGAAGAAAAATCATATACAACCGATTAAAATCAATTTCGTGACAAGAAGTAGACAGGAAAAGATACTAACTTTAATATTTTTGTTTAATGGAAACTATTAAGCAATCAAAAATATGTAAAAACTTGTAGCACCAACCACCATCATGTTCTTGCATCATTTCTATTTTTAGACATTAACAAAAGATTTAGATAATCGAGAAAAACAAGCTGCCAAATTAATAACTCAATTAAAAGAAGTGTCAGACAAATTTGATGCAGCAGACAGACAGAAGAATCAGTTACAGACACAATTTGATGAATCATCAAATAAAGTGAAGGAAGTAACTAAAGACTTAGAAAAGACTACAAATGAATTAAGGAATACACAATTATCTCTTCATGAATCGGAGAAGAAGAAAGATGAGTTCAAAGGTCGTGCTCAGGAAACTGTTAGACAGTAAGTATTATTAAATAGCTTTAGTGTCAGTGTTGGTATTGGGATGTATATACAGATTCAATCAGTGTTGGTATTGGGATGTATATACAGATTCAATCAGTGTTGGTATTGGGATGTATATACAGATTCAATCAGAAGAGTTTACTTGGTATATTGTAAAGGAGATTTACTTACACTATTTCAGTGATTGAATACAATATCTACACTGTCCGCTTGTGAAGTTATAATATACTTATACTTTTCTAGTCCCCTACCGGCAAAAGCCGAACGGGACTATAGTTTTAGGTTCTGTCCGTCTGTCTGTCACATTAAAATTTTAAGTTGTCCGGACTTTTTTTTTTACGTCCTTTGATATATTGACTTAATATTTGGTATGTGGCTATATCTAGATGAGTTACAGTTTAATTTCGAATTTCGTTCCGGTCTAATGATTTTTGACTGAGTTATGGCCCTTGAACATGTATTTTTTCTTCCAATTTTAATTGTCTGGACTTTTTTTTTACGTCCTTTGAGATATTGACTTGATATTTGGTATGTAGCTATATCTAGATGAGTTACAGTTTAAATTAGAATTTCGTTCTGATCAAATGATTTTTGGCTGAGTTATGGCCCTTGAACGTGTATTTTTTGTTCAAATGTTTAGTTGTCCGAACTTTTTTTTTTTTACCTCCTATGAGATATTGACTTGATATTTGGTATGTGGCTATATCTAGATGAGTTACAAGTTTGAATTTCGTTCTGGTCGAAGGATTTTTGCCCTTGAACTTGTAATTTAAAATCTAGTCACTGCAAGGTGATACTTCTAATATTTTAGGTCCTCTGAGTTTTGCGGCCGGTAGGGGACAATGTATTGCTAGGTGCAATACTCTCAGAATTCTTGTTACCATAAAAATACATGAATTAGTTATTGTACAGTAGATGATGGGTTTGAGCCATGTTCAGGTCAAACCAAAAACTGTTATATTGGTGTTTGTAGCTTCTCTTCTAAGCATGCAGAATTAAGGAGAAAGAGCAAAGACACATATTATTGAATGTTTGAGATGGAATATGAAAGTGACATAACTGGAGCATATAATTCACATACTAATATTTGTTTCAGATGGAAAATGAAAGTAAAACAACTGGAGCGTGAAGTAGACCGACATAAACATGGTGCTAATCAATTAATACAGAGAAATGAACAACTAGTCAAAGATCTGGAAAGTCATCGACATCAGCTACACCATAACAGTATACAGATGGAGAATATGAAGAGAGAATTAGGAGATGCCTTGGTAAGTCTTGTTGCACTGCATAGAGGTAGAGGGGGATTCTTGGTGTCATCTACAATGCCGTAATACCCTGGTAGTATGCAGATGCAACATTTTAGGCTGTAAAGGCTGACCAGATTAGAAGACTAATTTTGATGATTTTTTGTGAATATGTAAATTAGGCCTATTTTAGCAACATATTATTAGAAGAACTTAACACTTGGCCAATTGAAACAAACATGGCCTGAATCAACAAAATCTCATGATCCTGCCAACCAACCAACATTGCTGCTTTTACAATAAATTGAACATTGGGGGTAAAACACTTTGATGAGGGATTACAATTTTGTATTTGCCTATAAATCAGATGAGGGAGCCTCTGGTTAGGCTTTAAAGACTGCACAGGTTAGAAGACAGTCCATTTTGTATATACATTTTGTATTTGTTTTTATCATTTCAGGCTGTAAGGGCTGCCCAGGATGAACAAATAAGATTAAAAGATATAGAAATTAATGAATTAAAATCTGTACGGATAGATATGGACAGAGAAGTCAGAGATTCACGGACAGTTGTAGAGAGGGTAAGAATATTATACAGAGATTAACGACTGGAAAATTAATTCATACTTTCATAGACACACCTTTTTTTTTTGGGAGACATAAAATTTCTTTAAGACCATCAAGATGTTTCACCAATTAAATGTCTTTATGTGATTATTCTGCTCACAAGGGCACCACTGATTGGCAAATAAAACATTTGTTTGTTGTTTCTTGATTTAAATACAGGGAAAAATACTGTTGCTATACAATATTACAAAGAAAAATAGAATAACATTTTGTGAATGTTGTTTTTACCTGTAGATGGAGAATGAATTACACAATAATGCATCTAAGTTAGCCTCTGTAACAGAGGAGAGAAACAGAATAGAGGATAGGATGTCATCACTTGAGGCAGCACATATACTGGCCCAGGATCAGGCCAATCAACTACAGGTAAATTTATATATACTAAATAACTGCTGCATGGCAAGTGTCAATTTTGATTCAATTAACCTTTTTGGCTAGAACATATTAAAACATTTATAAATATTAGGAGAATATGAAATATTGATAATTTATCAAGAAAGATTTCCAGTTGTCCAATTTCTTCATACTTTCCTGCCACGATATAATTGAAATATTGTTGAAAGTGGCATTAAACACCATAAACCATCTTCATACTTTCAGTATCACATAACATTTATCATTTATATATTTTTTGGGGTGAAAATCAACATTTGTGTTTATAAGGGGTTATTGAATTGTTGATGATAAAATTATTTCTGGATAGATTTCATCAACAAGTAGATTTATATACTGAATGATCATTCATTTTCAGCATGAAATAAAAGAACTGAGTTCTATAAAGGCAGAGATTGCGGCTAAGTTATCTGATTCTAATGGAAAAGTCCATGTATGTGCTGCTGTACTGCAGCATTATCAGGAATTGTCAAACTCTATATGTTGTTGTTGCTATGTCTATATAATGCTCATTTAATAGCAATAATGTTTTTTAATAAAAAATTATCATTTAGGACATTATTTTTGGTGTCGAAAATTGTGGTTAATTTGTTACCTTAAAAATTATGAAAAAATAAAAATTTCTTTGTGAACATGTTTTTATGGATTATTAGATAAAAATTCACATCAGTTAAAATACTTCATTTTCTTATTCATTGTAATCGACAGCAATTTTTGCAATGTATGCTGTATGATATACCGTATAAATAATTTAGCAGCATTTAACCATGACATTATACAGTTTGACATGACCGTTGTTTTTTTATACATAGCATGCTCAATATAATGTACTACTCATAGTAGAATAGTAGAAACCTTGTATGTTTTTTCTTACTCATATAATCAGTATTTCTGTTATATTTAATGCTATGTTATTATTTTCTTTTGTTTATTTTGTTATTTCTGTTATAATTATGTAATTCTATCATATTTTAATTTTGTTGATTTTATTTTCTACTAACAATGGCCTGTTGAGACAGATGTTATTTCTTTGTTGACCTCTGACATTTTGTTTCCTCTTTCTTCATTGCATGTTCATATATCTAGTTGCATGTTTTATTATACTATAGATATTCTCATTATCCTTATTTACAATTTATATTTACATTTAAAACTTGTGTCAAATTCAGGAAACAAAACATTTGTTTTCTTTCCTCTTACAAAGTAGGGTCGGTTAATTGGAAGAGTAACTATTTGTTTTAGAAATAACATCAGTACTTTTATTGTAGTTTAATCATTTCTGTTTTGTTTTGTTTTTGAAAATGGGGAAATTTTTATGCTAGGAATAACATGTGACATTTTCTTTTTGTTGGTTTGAATAAATGAAACCGAGGAACTTTATATTGATTGATGAATTCATCTTTTTTTCTTTTTTTTTTTAATTAAATTAAGCTTTTGTCAAAAGATATATTCAGTGCTAAACAGTATTTTTTGCTATGGAGGATTCTTCATTCAAGATTTGGAAATATACTCTGTGTAACATATTTCTTAAACTTTAACTATGATGAAAATGGCATAGGAAATATTTTCTTTTAAAGGATCTGAAACAGAATTATGTTGAGATGCAGCATAGAGAGAAAGCATCAAGAGATGAAGCTAAACTTTACCAGAGACAGCTACATGAGGTACAGTTGATTAAAATTTAGTCCCTGTATTTCAGTGTCTGCATATTTAATATGTTTATTGTCTTACAGGTGCTTGGTTTATATAATTAATACAGGTATCAAAGAAACCAATATTACTACTTATGCTTATGCTTATCGTAGTTGGAAATAAAAAAAATTTTAAATAAAAATAAACAGCATAGAACATTTTTAATGTACTAGTTTTTCTTTAAAATTATTTACATCACTGTAAATTGTGAAACGTGTAAATAGTTTAAACCATTTTCAGTTGTCATATGCAACCTCTGTTGAAGGCAAATTTAGTAGAAGCAGACAAAATAAATTATATGATCCAACAAATTATGTTGATACTAAATGATGTAACACATTTTAAATTATTATAATATTATATTTAATGTTTTTTTAGGAAAGAGAAAATCATCAAGAACAATTAGAAACTGTTAAATTGGAACTTAATGAGGTCAAGGTCAGTATCAGATTTTCTTCCAACTACATTTATTAATTGAATATTTTTAGCTATTAAGAAAATACACATACATGTTAATGTTTATTTGACAACATAATTTGTTTTGCCTGGTCTTCAATGATACATAAATGCAAAAAACAAATGTTTGTCAGCTCTAAATCCTCACTCACAAAATAATTTGAAACAGAGTGGTTAGTTTAGTTTGGTCTTTTTTTATTATCTAAATCTAATATTGAATATAATAATTTCATGCTAGAGACTTTGACTTGGTTTAATTTGTAGAAAACTTGTATGTTGTAGGTTCGTGAAGCACATGTAATGCAGGACATTCAGAGGAAGATGAAGAGAGGACATGCAGAATACGAGGCTACCATACAAACTTTAAAGGTAAACATTGAAATACTGTATCAATTAAAAATATGTACAAATATGTAAAACATCATTAGATGAGCTGTCACAGAGTGGTTCTCTATATGTATACACTGAGTGGCTGTGCATACACTAAGCAGTTCTTTATGTATGCACTAGGCTATTCTCTATGTATACACCGAGCAGTTCTCTGTGTTTACACTTAGCGGTTCCCTAAGTATTCATTGAGTGGCTATGTATGGCATAGTTGCTAACCTTCAGAGATGATGTGGGGGGTCATGTCCCAACATTTAGTATTCAAATGTTGGGTCATACTGCGTAACGACATTTTGGAGCCGAAATTAAAAATATATATACATATAATCTTCATGTCAGAGCGTATTCATGTTTATTCACAAATGTGTAAAAAAAAGTTATATAAGACACATTTTATTTCATACAGTTTTAAGTTTAGAGCACATCTCATATATACACTAGTCAACTTTCACTGCTTTAAGCTCAACTTATAAGCACAACAAGCTGATTTGGCATTTTTTAGTATTTCTTCTGAGGGTAAGAAGTCAAAACAATCATACAAACTGTTCTGTTTTGTGCAAAGTAATGCACAAATAGTATCATTGTTCAGCTCAGACCTAAATGCAGTTGCAATTTTTTTCATCATTGAAAACATTCTCTCAGAATCAGCATTTGACATCATACAATGCTCCAGATGCCACAGAAAAATTTGCACAACTTAATGTGTAATATGCAAAATCCTCCCCTAAGGTGCATTTCTGTAACCATTCAAAGTCTTTCTCCCAGCTACGTTGGTATTTGCAAATATATTTTTTTCTTTTTCGGAATTCCGATAACACAAGGCCTGGATAGCGACCTCTTCCTTGTCGAAGACATTATACAATGAGTAAATGCAGTTCAAACAAAGTAATTACCTGCTTACCTGTGATTAAAACTCACTAATCAATATAATTCATCAAACAACTTACCTGAGATTATTTTGACAGTTTCACTTCCTGTTGTTTTCGAGATGCCATCTCGCGAGAAATATGCCAAAGTAAACAACATGAGTTATCGTTCTTTTCACATTTCATAGTGTCGGGTGTTCTGGCAGGTGAAGGATGGGATGGGGGGTTATTTTAATGACCCGCGGCGGGTGATGAGACCTGGCGGATGATGTGGTCGTTTGGCGGGGTGACCCGCCGATGGAGGGTGAGTTGGCAACTCTGATGTATGGACTGATGGGTTCTCTATGTATACTTACCATCACTGAATGACTGTGTTCGTTTACCCCCCATATTTTGTTGCAGTGAAATTTATGTAAGATTGATGAGTGACATTAAACTAAACTTTATTTATTCATTGTAATAAACATATTACATAACAATGGTAGTTCGTTATCAAATTAGTTTTCTGTCTTTTATATCCTAATTTGAGTTTTAAATATTTTTTTCCTGGGATATTTCTTGGGATAAGTGATTCTAAGTTTGTTCCTAAGTCAGAACATTGTCTATTACAGATGGAGTTATCAGAAGAAAAGTCTGCTCAT
Organism: Gigantidas platifrons; assembly: GCA_002080005.1. Taxonomy (NCBI): domain Eukaryota; kingdom Metazoa; phylum Mollusca; class Bivalvia; order Mytilida; family Modiolidae; genus Gigantidas; species Gigantidas platifrons. The sequence continues at coordinate 63,113 of MJUT01056902.1, forward strand.
AAAATATCAAAAAGGAATGAAGATAAAAACAGAATGGAAAGTGAAAAACTGGCTATAGAAATGGCTAGGTAAGTATAGAATTTATTATCCCCTCGCCAACGAAGTTGCGAAGGGATATAGTAATGCTACCGTCCGTCATTCTGTCTTTCCATCCTTCCGTAACATCCTTGTGAACACTCTAGAATCAACATCCTTAAATGGATTTTGACCAAACTTGGTGTATACTTAGTCCTTAAGAGAATCTGGAACCCTATTGATTTTCAAGGTCAAAGGTCAAGGTCACTGGGTCAAATTTTTACTGTGTAACATCCTTGTGAACACTCTAGAATCAACATCCTTCAATGGATTTTGACCAAACTTGGTACATACTTAGTCCTCAAGATAATCTGGAACCCTATTGATTGTCAAGGTCATAGGTCACATTTTTACCACGTAACATCCTTGTGAACACTCTAGAATCAACATCCTGCAATGGATTTTGACCAAACTTGGTACATACTGAGCCCTTAGGAGAATCTGGAAGCCTATTGATTTTCAAGGTCAAAGAGTCCAATTTTTACTGCGTAGCATCCTTGTGAACACTCAAGAATCAACATCCTTCAATGGATTTTGACCAAACTTTTTACATACTTAGTCCTTAAGAGAATCTGGAACCCTTTGGATTTTCAAGGTCAAAGGTCAAGGTAACCAGGTCAAATTATTTACCACGTAACATCCTTGTGAACACTCTAGAATCAACACCCTTCAATGGATTTTGACCAAACTTGGTACATACTTAGTCCTTAAATAAGAGAATCTGGAACCCTATTGATTTTCAAGGTCATAGGTCAAAGGTCAAGGTCACTGGGTCAAATTTTTAGGCGAGGGGATACGCCACACTTTGCGTTGCCCTTGTTTATTTTAAATTTATTTGATGAATATGTGATTAATATTGTAGTTTGTTTCTAAGGTTTAGCTCTTGTGACTCAACTACTGGTTCCCTTTGTACATCATATTATCATGAAATAAGTACCAGTTCCAATTCATCTTCATAGTAAATGAAAATCTCTTAATATGTTACAATTTTCTTTTATAAAGTTCCTCACAACACATTTCATACATATTCAAATGACAGAGTAAAAACAATATCATTCCTTATTTCTCGACCAGGAAAAAAATAAAATACCAGCTGTTCTCACCATGTTTTATTTTAAAAGGACAATTAATTTGTTTTGCCTTAATAATATTTTTAAAGATATTTTCAGTTTTACAGAAATAACCAAAACATGTAAATGAGTATATTTTAAATCTAAACATCTTATTAATTGGTTTTTCTTTTTATGAAATGATGTCTAAAGAATGAAGCACCTGTATATTTAAAAAATAAAATCCAATACTTGTCTGATAAAAATCCTTACTCTCTCCGAAATGTTGTAAGTGAAAATTACAAATCTCAAAGTCAAAAACTGAACTTTTTAAGAAAACTTTTACATACTCTGGACAAAAGCTATGGAATGAATTTCTGTTTTCGATACGGCAAGCTTCCTCTCATAATGCATTTAAAATAAAAGGTTAAAAGTCTTATTTTAAATGATGATGTACCTTAATAAATTACCATTAAATATTTACTAAATCTTTTTGTGTATACTTATTATAATGTATTGCTTCTTGTGTGTAACTTTTATATAGTGTATTTTACAATGTATGTTGAAATATGTCAATGAGGGCCTCAGGGAAGATTAGTTATTAACTAACTGTGTAACCCTCTATAAGTAAAGAATTTATTATTATTATTATTATTGTTAAGAGATAACTCATAAACTAATAGCTTTATTAATGGTGATGTAATCTTTTTTGTACAATATATTTCAGATATGAAGAAGAGAACGGTAGATTGATGAGAAAATTAGAAAAGATTCGCCAGGAATATGAAACTCAGGTATGAAGTTTTACAACATATATCACAATGATTTAATATTTTAATGAAACATTTTTTTTGGATTGAAAGGAAATAATTTCAATTGATTAAAGAAAAATAAGACAATAGTAGTCCCTAAAATATATTAATAGTTTAATACAATTTGTTATTTTAAACTTTATCATCTTTTTCAAAGAAAAAAACCATTGAGGTTTATTTCAGAAGGAATAATAATATTTGAGAAAAAATTGTTCTATTTAAATGAATATTTTTGTGATATTTTTTGTGTGTAAATATTCTTTTACCTAAACTGCCAGAAAGCCAATGATTTTAAGCCTTTTACTAAACACATTTCACTAGATCATAACATTTATTTTAACTCCATTTAGTTCAATAATTTACAGCAGTAAGTTTTGTGAATTTTAGGGAACAAATTCTGGTAAACTAACAATGTCGCCACGACTCCGTGTTAGGAGGAAACGAGGCTGTCTAGTCAGTATAAACCAGTATTTTAGTGCTGTCGATTGCTTTGTTCAACATCTCGCATCATACAAATTAGTCATCCCATTGATATCGTTACTAATATTGATTGAAAATATTTGATAAATAACTGCATGTTAGAAATTCTGCATGAAATTTTGAAGTGAATGTCTGTTGATTTGATATTTTTAAAGTACCAATATTTATTGGTCCAGTAGTCAATATTTTATTTAAACACAAAATTTAAATACATTATAGTTTTGCTAGGAATTCCATTTTGTGTTGTTTTTTTTTTTTTTTTAGAGTAGTCTTAAATAAACTTGTTAAAATCATATGTTGATTATGCTACCCTCCATTAAACTTTGACACAACTCAGTTTAACCTTACAACCAGGTGAACTTTAGATAAACCAATGAAAATACAGCTGGCAAAATCTTGACATCAGGTTTTGTCATAGAGAAAATCCAAAGATAATGGAATGGATATACAGTAGCCCTCCTCTTATAAAGCAACCCTACTACAATGAAAATGTGACCTCTGTTGAAGGGGACAATTTAGTAGTATTTTACCATGTCGGTGCATCTCAAATCTGGCCTGATAAGAGGGGGGGGGGGGTGTTATGTGATAATGTCCTTATAAGAGGGGAATTACAGTACTTAGATGAAAGGTTATGTCCAATGGTTTTAGAGTGCAGCATAATTAACATATAATTTGAACCAGATTGAGTTTTATAGTTAAAATTATATATGAAAAGTTTGTAAATTTGACAAATCAATTGAGATGGCCAAAATGATGAGAGATGGTGGTCTTATTTAGGAACTGGATGTGTATCAAATATACATTGACACTATATATTTATATATCTGTGTTATATGAGAGGTACACATCTGGGTAAAGATGGCAAGGATATAGATCATGCTTTTTAATACAAAGATTGTGACAGTATTATATATCAAGTTTTATAAATATTTAAAGATTTAGGTGAATTTTTTACATTAAAAGATACATAAATATAGACATGAAGATAAGATTTGATCAGCTGATATTTTTTTAATATTGATTTTCAAGGATATGATTTGTTGTATTGTAATGTCACTCATTTTTCAATAATCACCCGTTTTCGACAGTTGTCTGATAAAGATTTGCGTTATTATGATCAATTCATATGTCAGGTTATGTTATGAAACTGAAACAACATAAAACCATCTCAAGAAATATGAGCTAAATTGTATATCTTTTTTCAGGGAGAAAAACATAATTTTTCGTAATTCCATTTTTCCTTTACTTTAACACAAAATTTAATCATTTAGAAAACAAACTAGTTCAAACCAAATTTGTTTTATCATCTGTCATGTCGTTGATAATGTAAATATTGATGTCATACCCACTGGTATACATTAGTTAATATTTTATTTATCTCGACCGTCGAAAACTGGTGACTTAGTACACATGGTTGACAAAAAAGCACATGTAGTTTTTCATGCCACCGATTTGACATGGATAGAAAATACTTGTTTTTCAATTCAGTATATCAAACACAAAGGTCAGTATTTCATGTTATATATGGTAAGTTTCGATGAAGGCTGCTTCATTGAGATATTAAAAGTTGTATGTGAAGACTGTCGAATAACCGGCAATACCAGTATACTTTATAAGGTTTTGTATGTTTGAAATTGTAGGATTTATCCTACCTGATTGCTAAAGAGCAACCTCAGACCTAAAAACCTTCACAGAAAGTTATCAAGACCCTTACCAAATATATAGGCTAAAAGTTAGAGTGACCTTTGGCCCTACTTTATAATATTTTGAAATTTACTTAAAAAATTGAATATCTTTTATGTAAAATTTGTGTAAAGTTTCTGTTAATACTCACAGTTAGTAACATTGATAAAACACATGTTTGAAAAAAAGACTAAAATATCATTATTAATATTTTCAGACCCAGATGGCAGAGAGTGACATCACAAGGTATATTGTCTTAATTTAATGTTTATTTACTTCAATATTACTTGTACCAGAAATACTGTTAAAAAAGTATAAAAAATATGTAATCTTAAACCATATTGACAACAAAATTTATATGTGTGCAAATTCCAGTTTATTGATTTTTTTTATGTGAAATGTCAATCCTGTGTTATGCTTGCAAATTTTATTTTTATTTCTAATGTTTATTTCAATTTGAATTTCATGAAAGTAATATCATATTCATATTATAACAATATAGGTCGGTGATGGCAAATTTTATTTGAAATATTTACATAAATATACATGATTATAAATAGAAAGTTTAAGTAGTGATGGTCAACTATTCCTCCTACATCAAGTAAATGAACTATCACCTCTCATCTCAAATCATTGACCACAAGAGACCTTGACATATGCCAATGGAAATCCATGCCTTGGCTTGGGACAAGCACAAAAATGTGGCTGGGTTAAACCTATTATTGGGATCCCAAACGATAAAAAAGCCTGCACATGTTCACTTCTATTCAAATACTTAAATATGAAAATAGCAGAATGAGATTTTACCTGTGATACATTATCCTTAGTAATTGTGCATTTGATGTGAAATATTGTATGTTACACAAAATATGTTGATATTTATTTTATTTTTACAGGGTTAAGAGAGTCGAAGAAGAACTGTTTGTTGTTCAAAATGATGCCAAAAGATTTCAGTCTAATTTCGAGGTATGATTATGGTCATTTAGCTTCTTGTTATTTTGTATATATTTTAGTGACGTATAATAGTTGAGACAGTAAATATTATCTAAGCAGAATTGTTGATAAATAGGAAGACATTTCACAACATAGATCTTGCATCAGTATGCTGGATTCTGTTCCATGTAAGCATGTTTTCTTTATGCCAGACAGAATGAAAATGTTGTGGGCGATTCGAAAGTACACTTTGGAATAAAAAAAATATGCATCATTTATCATATAAACCAAATTCCCAAGATTAAAACTCCAACTGGCATGTCCCTTACAGTTTGAAATTGTATGATTCTTACAGATGGAGTGAAATAATTTTTATATATTTTATTGACAGGGTTTATTGCATGATATGGTTGCAGAAATTGATTCCTTAATGGAGATTACAGCTGTGGGAACTAAAAATCCTTATCAGGTTTGTTTTAATGCAAAATTATTTTGTTTAATATATTTTTATATCATAGAATTTCAATATTTCTAATGTATCATTAAAATCAAGCAATTAACTGAACAATGGTATTCAAATAAAGTATTGGTAACAGCAACATTTTCAAAATCACGAAATTTAATACAATACTACAAACTGCTCATTTTCTATAAATCATTTATAAAAAAAAAAAAAAAGGAATTACAAAATTTCTTATGTTAGGCCATAAAAAGTTAATTTCTTGGTTCTCAGGCCCGCCCGCATGTGGAAATTCGTCGCCACATTGCCGATTTTATTGCAAAAATAGTAATTAAAAAAAATTAAATGCGGTAGCACTGTCCGTACGGAAAAAACAACCGCATCCGTTTTTTCTCTTATATCGCGTGGTCGGTGAAACGCTTTAAAACGCATCATGCTTAAATGAGATTTAAAGCATCGTTATGACAATGTATAAATAAAAAACGTGTTTCCGTTTGACATTTAGACAAAATGTCAATCGTTTCTGTGCAAATTCGGCACAAATGTTTGCTAGTTTTACCAGGGAACATAATAGGGGGCTTCTCCGAAGCTTGTACCTTATTGGAATTGTTTACGGAGATAAAAAAATGGTACGTTGGGACCAGCGGATTGGACGTTTCCATAAAAATTAACCACTTGTGATGTTTCTGCCACCATCGGAAGAAATAAAATTGAAATTTTCAATAAAGTAATGAAAAGATTTATGCATTGCCATATTTTTCACACAAAAAAAAAAAGAAAATATGCCTCCCTCATCACTTTTTACAGCAGTAAAAGGATTAAAAAAAAATGCCGCCCTCCCTCATCAATTTTGACAAAAAAGGGCCTGAGAACCAAGTAATTAATTTTGCATGGCCTTACCATCTATATTTTTGTTCGATTTATATTATGGTATGGGTTTGTTATCATTTCTGTTTTTCATTATTAGACACAATGAGTATTCTCAATAACATAACTTAAAGGTCTATTTTACCAATCCTGAAATTTTAACACAATGATCCTTGACACATAATAAAGGTTCAGATTGATTTTTGTAGATTCTATCCATAAAAGCCGACAGATTCCAAAAATGGTCTTTTTGCTGCAGTCGTATCAAGTTGCCACCAAGGGACAAACCTTTTTTTTTTTTTTAAATTGTTTACAGTGGCACCAACTTCATTTTCTGTGATTTTAAGCTTACATTAATATTTTCAGATGTTAAAATCATTATTATGTGTATTTCAGGCTGTTGCCACTCCATCAGATGGACCAAATGCTACTATAGCAGATTTGAAGGTTTGTATAACATAAATATTGTACAAGATAGTAAACCTTGGTTGGGTGTTTATTCTGTAATAAGAAAAATGTCATGTAATGACAGTAGGTAAAGTGCAGTGTGCATAAGTGAAGCATATGACAAAATATAATTTTATTTGTTGTAAATAATCATAGGTTCTGTATATGATATGGTGACTGGCTTAAGGATGTGATAGTTAGAATCCATTCTTGCCATAATTTAACTACCAAGTTTCTCAATTGTCATTATTAAAACAACTATCATTCACTCACTCAATGTATATACAATCAAACCTGTCCATGCAGTCACCTTTATTAAAAGATCACCTTTTTCTTGTCCTGTCATAGAACATTTCATATGAATTGAACCTCTTTTAAGAGATCACCTGTCTTATATAGCCACTTTTTCTTGGTCCCAAAGGTGTCCTCTTAATACAGGTTTGACTATAGGTAGAATTATCAGTCATGTTATTTGATGATATGCAGTATGACCTTGACATTTTAAAGGATGAAGCAAGATGTTAAAATCATCTTGACCTTTAGATGAAGAACAACAATAAGATTTTTTCAAAGATTTGTAAAAGAAAAAAAATGCTATTGGTAATTACACTGTATCAGAGAAAGACAACAATAGACAGGGTTTTTGCTCCCCTTATTTTACTGCCGAATTTCGGCTGCATTCCCAATGAAAAATAGGGTCCATTTTTCTCAAATTCGGTCAGATAATTCCCAAACTGATTGGAGTTATTGGCGGTAAAAATCCGGATTTAGTAACCGTTTCTGGAAACGTTTTTTTATATTACGCGATTGCATATCCGGTCATCTGTAAGCTTTTTCTGTATAATCGTTCGTAGTTCTTTTTTGACATAAACATGTGTCACAACAGTAAATATTACCTGAATAAAAATAAAGCCTAAAGAGGCAAAGCAAACACTGTCAAAATCATGTTATTTGTGTAAATATTGTGAACTTTTTCAAACTGATCCCACTGATTCATCCATCCTTTACTTGATGAATATAATCCCTGCCTCTATGGAAAGGAGCTTTTCAAATATGAATTTGATTAAAACTCTTCTGAGGTAAAGATTGACCTAAATGAATTTAAAAGCTTTTGATATGATCCATGGAAGGAAAGGACAAACTGTCAGATAGTAATCTTGACACATTAGTAGACAAATTCAAAAATAAAAAGGACAGATACATGATGTTGTAATTGAGGGAAATAAATTCTACTGCAAAGTTATTTTGTTTATTATTGCTTAAGTTAATTTCAAATTCATATTTTGTCGATAAAAATGTCGATAAAATTTCCCAATTTAGGTTAGGTGGCAATACCCAATAGAGCCAGCAAAAACCCTGATAGACATACAACGATGACTTTCAATTATATCTTATGGAGTCTACTTTCAATTATATCTTATGGAGTCTATTTTCAGAATAAAATGAAATGGTTAAGAACTGATATGAGAAATAGGTCGACAAGAGAACAGAAATTACGAAATGATTTAAGAGATGCAATCAATGCTAATGAGAATGATCGGCAATACCTATTAACAGAACTAGCCAAACGAGAAGATGTGCTAGATGAATTGTCTGTAGTTAAACATGGTAAGGCTTTGTAAATGGACCAATTAAACTGCCATATGGCTATGTGAATCTGTATATAGTAATACACATCCATGTATAGTTTTGAGGAATTCCCATATCAAATGTAGAAGTTCGGTGTACAAACTAGAGGAGACCATATGTATTTGTCCGTCCATCACAAAAGTTTGTATGTGCAACTTCTCCTACATTTTAAATAGGAATTCCTCAATTGCTTGCTTATAACCATATAAAGATTTGCATAGCTTTACTGAAATTTTATTGGACTATTTTTTTAAATAGTTATTGCCCTTTTCTTATTTCATCAAAATGTTTGAAAGTTACATTTTAAATGGGAATAACTCAAAACTTTGCATGATTGTTTATAAATACCATATGAAGATTCTCATATTGTTATGGCAGCTTGATCAGACCATTTTTGAAGGAGTTATTACCCCTTTTGGCAGGACTTATTTTTCAATGTTATTTTAAAATTATCGTCTAATGATGTAAACAATTAAAAGTATATACCTGATCTAGAAAAAGGATAAACCAAATCATGTATTGACTTTAATGTGTCATATGTCAAGTACAAAAGTGATTACAGGGGGCTGTCGTGGTCGTGATCATATGGTAGTTGGATTTACAACCGTGTGCAATCAGTGCCTATCACCACTAAAGTTGTGAGTTCGAATCCCGTTTATGGCGAGGTGTACTTGATACAACATCATGTGATGAAGTTTGACAGTGACTTTCGACAGGTCAGTGGTTTTCTTCAGGTCCTCTGCTTTCCTCCACCAATAAAACTGACTGCCATGATATAGCTGAAATATTGTTGAGAGTGGCATTAAACACCATCACCCTAACCCCTACATGAATACAGAAACTACTGGACACTATGATACAAACAATAGATATATAGTATACCAGATATATAGAGTTAGAAGACTCAATGTTATTTTATACAAATCTTGATTCATTGATCAAATTTAACTTCTTATTTTTTATAGAATTAGCCAAAAGAGAATTTGATAGTCAGCATGCAGTAGAGAATTTGAAGGTTGGTCTTCATCATTATTTATTTTAATGATATTTTGGGATATACAATTACTAATGAATTGTAATTCATTCTTTGGGATCTCTGATGTTTAAAACTATTAAAAAAAGGTATTTATGTTCTCAAAAAGTGAAGGAAATCTGGAAAAAGACCATAAACATTTTATCACTGGTAAATAAGGACTTTTTGAAGTGAATTTTTCCTACTGACTTTGTAACAAATTATTGACAATTATTGAGCAACTACTAGAATTACACATATTTATCAGGAGTTTAAATAAACTGTTTGATTTTGAAATAACCAGTTTTCATTCTTTTGTGATTCAATTTACTTTTAACTTTTTGTTTCAATATTAAAATTTTCCTAAAATTTATAATTTTGATAGAAAATGTTATCCCATTTGACCTATTTTGTAAAAATTCCATTTATTTCTACAAAAATATAAAAAGTATAAATGTTTCAACCACACTTGTCCTCTTAAAATTCATTTAGTGAAAAAAATTATCAGAAAAATAAAAAATAATAAAAAAAAAAAGAAATTTTATTTGTTTATTCGAATAATTATCAGTGATGTTTGTTTAGAAATCAATATGATGGTCGGTTGCTAGGAAATGATATATTTTGTTTCAGTGACTCTACTACATGTTTGAATTCAAAAGTAGTTCATACATGACGCGAAAAAAAACACACAACCCCTAATTTTATATTAGTATGTAATTCCTTATTTGGATTTAACATCTCATTCATAAGTATCTTATGAAATGTTGATGTACTCTTCCTCCAATAAAACTATACGGGTTCAGGTCATGTTACCTTTCATTTACATTCAGAGAGATTTCTACTCCTTCATAAAACCACTACGCTGTTCAAAACCTAAGATTTAGTAGAAAAGACCAAATAAGGGATGATTTTAGATGTTAGTGAATCACCTGATAAAGCATGTAAAAATATACAACAAAATAGCTTTGTCAATTTTGTCAAATTCAAATTATGCCAATTTTCAAAACAATTTCAGTAAACATATTGATGTTCAAGTTAAATTTTGATTTTTTTATGTATTTCAGGAACATATTTTAGATTTAACAGATGAAATAGAACTACGTAAGATCAGAGAAGATGAGATCATAAGATCACATCACATGGATAAGAAACATATTATTGATGAAATGGAAGATTTAAAGGTAACAATTATTTAGTATGATTTTAAGAAAATATGAAAGAAAACAAATGAAAAAGTGACATCTTTGTCACCTCTGGTATGAGTGTTATACCTGTAGGTGGGGGGTCGGGGGGNCAGAAACACCACATGGGAGATAAAGCAAACTTTTTGCTGCAAATTAAATATTAAAGAAAGAAAAATTAAATATTTTGAGATCCGAAATGCCTTGCTAAATTCCCAGTGGTGTACCTGCAGTTTTTATCTTGCCTTAAAAGATGTACGAAGCAATTGTATAAATTTACTTCATATATACTAATGCCATATTTTTTCATATTTTACATTCTTTCATATGTTGAGTTTTGATTAGAAGCAATTAAATACACACATTATATTTAGGAGATTACTGTATTGAAGTTTAAGATTTGCCTGCATCAATTGTTGATTTGATTACATGTATCACAAATTGAGTTTACTGGTAATGTGTTAACCGAACATACACTTCCTGAATATCATAGAAAACAAGACTGCCATATAGTACATTTGAAAAAAGTCTATAAATAATGCTTAAATGATTGTCATTATGAAGGTTAAACCAGAAGTTTGACCACGGAGTTAACCTTGTTTTTCCTGGTTTTCTCTAAAATTGATTTATATGCAATTACAATTTTTGACAATATATTGCTTTACACATACTATAATTAAGCTTAAAATGATCTGACATCAATTTCTTTGACAGTATGTGCAGGAAGAGAAATCCAGAATTGAACAGAGGTACCTTAAATTACAAGACACTATGAGAGCATTACAAGATGAAATCCAGTCAGCAAACTTTTGTGGTGCAAAGGTAAATATCTTATATTTTTTATAATCTTTTTATACAAATATTTAATAAAGTTGGATTATACTAGATAGGTGGTGAATTCTCACAGCAAAGTATACTCAATTATACCTTTCTTTGAGATAACCATTGACTATATGTTGGGGTCAAAATAATTCAAACTGATCCATCTACTATAGTTAAATGTGATATTAATTGAAATGGTCTATAATGTGTGTATGGTGTGCAGCCAATCTAAAACAGATTTTGATACCAACATTTTTCTACATTAAAAAAAACCCAGGAAATTATGGGTCAAATAAGCTATTTTAGAAAGTATCAATGAAAAATGTATTTCTTTAGGATGCATGAATTAGTTAAGTGTTACAGATATTAATTTATTAATAAAAGTCTTTATCTCTGGCTTAAAAATTATAACAACTTTTGATTGGTTAAAAACCTGGACATAAAAAAACTCATATTCCCAGGTGTTGCAAGGCCATATTACCGAGTGTAACTAGCCATTTCCCCGGGGGATATCATGACATAATTACGCATTCAGCATCTATATGGAAAATGGCGAAGCGCTTCGCTAGCCACACTGATGATGAAATTCTTCAATAAAGGTTAAACAGTATTCCGACAATGACAGAAACGGCAAACAAAAGGGCAGCATATTTACTACGGCAATATTTAGCTGAAACAAATGATGATGCACAATTTGAACTCTTTAGTTCTGATGTCTTGAAATTACCTGTGTCGAAGATAAAAATTTATGACGTCAAAGCTCGCTACATTGTGTGCCAAAATCAAATTTAGTTGATTTTGGCCATATATTTAAAATAAATCTGTTAATTTGATCAACTGTAGGGTTCTACCAAAGATAGTACCCTACACCAGGTAAAAAAAAAACACTTGAGAAACAATCATATTTTTTACTTATTCTTTCCAACAACAAAGAAAACGTCACTTTTATGTGACTCCCCGGGGTCCAAAATGTCTTATTTTGGTGAAAATATATGTCTTTTAGAATCTATCTTTAATTAAACAAAATCATGTATTTTATTGTATTTTCAGATAGCCGAAATTGAAAATAATATGCACAATTTAAAGAAAACTACACCCAAAAAGAAGCGAGTACGAATTCATGATACTTCACGTAGTAGATCAAAATCACCTCTTGTCCGAGATTGTATGAGAAGTAGATCCAGATCCAAGTCTCCATTCTGATGATATTAACAGATTGTATATTATTATTTATTTATTAACTGTAGCAATATGATTAGCAGACATTACAGTGTTAACAGTAGAATTATGGCAGCATATTGTTCCCTTCTTTAAGTTTTTTGCTAATATTATACACATGTACAGGTAGAAATAAACTTCTCATGAGGCATATTTGAAAGTAAAAAAAAAATAATTAAGAGACAAATGCGAATATATGACAGGATTTTAAATACGGTACATTTATTTCATGTAAAATTGTTATTGTATTTTCTGGACTACAGCTCTAAATCTTCATTGACTTACATGTACATTTTGTATAATGGGAACATTTTTTTTCTTGAGTAAAACGTTTTTCCAATATTTGGAAAAATATGATACAAAATGTATGTTGAATGTGACTGCCAATATTGACTGATGTACAAGTGGTGCAAAATACAAATACAATATAAACAAAGCATTACTTACAATATTGTTTATGCTAGCAAATTTAAATTTCAATTGGAAAACAAAATATTACTTCCTTCATTTTTGGAGTTGCATTGTTTTTTACATGGCTTCTTAATACATTCCAATTTATTATAATTTAAATTATATTGATAATTGTTAAATTTTCATTCCAATTTTTTTTTTATCCATTTTGATAGTGTTTAGTTTTTTTTAGATATATAATTCTATAAAAGTGTTAATGATTTTTTTTCTTTCAGAATCTCCATTTTCATTATTTTGATAGTACATTTTCTTTTCCAATTTTATATGTAATGTAATTCCATTTATAGATATCAAAAATACATAGGAAAACATTTTCGCAGAAAATATAAAAAATTAAATGACCTCAGATGTTACTATTTTTTTTTACATGGATGTTTGTTGTTTGTTGAGATTTTACATGTGTTATGACTGAATGTTATCTGTTTAACTATACATAGTATATATGTACATTGATCAAGTTTATATTTTAATGTATTACAAGAACATTGGGTTGTCAATTTAAGGTATACAGAGAAATCTGTTTAAATTCCTTCAAATAACATAATTTTCACTGTGAAGTTTTTAGAAGTTATACAGTAAGAAATATTCTTGTAAATCAGGGGTCATGGAGGTCAAATGTCTCCATTTTTTTTATTGTTGGAGAAGACTGTGAATAAAGCATTTAATACAAGTAGAGGGAAATATATTATAATTCCTGGCTAACCAAGATGGAAGGTGTAATTTGTTTATAATTGAAATAATATACTATTATTGTATCAAAACAATCAATGTAGAAGTGTTTGTGTTGGATACCTGGATGGTAATACATGATTTTAATTAGGTTAGCAGCAGACATCTTGTTTGTCTGTTGGCCATGTTATATTAGGCTAGCAGCAGACATTTTGTTTGTCTGTTAACAATGTTATCTGTGATATATTACGTGTACAACCATACCAGTATTTTTATAATGTATCTGTTTAGTTTTGTGTATTTTACACTCAATATTTTTTTAGTGTTTTTGAAACTTTTTATTGCATATAAAATAAACACAAAAATCAAACATATTGTATTTTTTTTTAAGATTTAGAAACAAAATATTTGTTAGTGGATTTTTTTCTTGGGAACCAATTTTTGTTGAATTAATAAAAATCAACAATTGTATTATTTAAAGCAAGCAGGATGCTAGACAAGAATTGGTTTTCATCAAATACGATTTATTTATACTATGTAAACTTAGATTTTTAAATGCTTGTATATTTGATATCTCCAAGTAACCTAGTGCTGGTAAATAATAGTTTTTATACATTAGAAAACAGCATTTAACTTATTTTGTAATTTATTGTTTGGTCGAGTGAATGTTGTTTCAAAACTTACATTTTGGTTTTTAAAATCTTTACTTAAACTTCATTTCTTTGGTGTTTCAAATTCATTCAATTTATTTTTTTTATTTTCTTTGCTTTTGGACAATTACAAATTTAAATTACTCATAAAAACATTGGAATCGACCATGCCTTATGAAAGCATCTTTTTCATTGGATGACACAACTGTTGATCTGTGACAAGTATCTGTACTAACATTGTCAACAACCAATCAGATTAAATGTTATGAATGTAAATCTGTGAGAGTGATTTATAACAAGTCTGAATAATAAAAATACAAAACAAACGCATTGTCTTAATTTTTTTTATTATTATTATTATTTCTGAGTGAAACTATTTTCTCTCAAATTATAAAATATCAACATGAAAATTTACCATATAACATAGTGAGATATAAATATATGGTTAAGGTTCTGGTGTTTAACACCACCTTCAACAATATTTCAGCTACAGTGCCTGGCCATATTACAGTATGCAATCGATTTTATGCTATATACAGAGGTGTTTACCCAAAATGAAGGCTATCAGTAGTATTGGCCAGTTTTATCAGTAGTTTTGGACATCTGTCAGTAGCATCACCGTTGAGCATCGTAAAGTGATGCGAACTTTCTAGGGGGTCTGAAATATTTTTTTTTAAATTAGATACCATTTCCTGCATTATGACAGTATCAGAGTCATGCTTTGAAGATAATAAAGAAATTTTATAGGATTTATTACCTTTGTTTCTGAAATAAATGAAAGGGAAATTTGTTAAACTCAGTTATGTCCTATTAGCACAATGTATGTTATTCAGCTAAGTAGAAGTTCAGCTGCACTAGATATTAGAATGATATAATTAATTCAATTCTACTAGCTACATGTACATCAGTTCGATCATAGTAACTATTGTTTACAAAGTTTTTAATTTCACTCACAAAAGCTTGACACAGACACCAATGATTACACCAGAACATCCCTGGATAGGTTAAAAAAAATGACAAAGTCCAAAAGTGAAAAAAAATTTGGGCAGCACTTCCCCTAGAAAATAAGGTTTTCATCCCCCCCAAACCTTATAAATCCCAGACAGAAAAGAAGGGAATAAAGAAAGAAAACGAGAGGTGAAGGTCAGGTTCATTTATAAGATATGAAACCATACACCATCTCTTGCCTACTATAGAAGTATAAAAATTACTACAAACCTTGAGCAATCTTTGAATCAGGAAACATGATTTTGAAAGCCCCACAAATGATTTCATAGAGTAAGACATGTTCGTTTGTTTCATGGTGTTTATGCACTTTAGACTCAACGTGTCTTTTTAAAAATAGTTTTATAATCATTTTTCCGGCATGACTGCACGAAAAATCAGACTTGCACGCTTGGATGCTGTCAAACAAGGCCACAAATCGTGATATGAGTCTTTATACTTCTGCAGTTTGTTTTCTTTTCTTTGGCAGCGTACAATTGACATCGTGATCTTCTACCCCCAAATCCAGAACCCACTTTGCAGCTTTGGCTGCTGACATCTTTTCATTTCGGATTTTCAAGCGAGCACAGTTCTCAAATGCTAAACAGACGATAAATTAGAAGTATTCCGAATGCATTCCAAGTCTTGATCGCTTTAACGTTTTATGCGTTGACTCATATATACAAGTATTCAAGCGCTTTGTGGGAAATTATAATTTTGAAATGCCACAGAAACCGTATTTTCGCGAACAAATCTGTAGTCCGTATTTTGCATCTCAAATCCGTGGTAAATACTAAAAATCCATAGCAGTAAACACCTGTATATATTTCATATAAAACCATATTTTTCAAAAAAATTATTGTGAAGTCATTTCTAAACGGATTTTGATAATTTGTGCACCAGAAGAAGCAGAAATATTTAAAGATCATTTGCTTATTTTTGCACAATTTTCCGTCAGATTGCCTTTATTTTCTTATGATTTAAAGACAACTTTTTTGTTTTCTGACGTCAAATTTGCTATATATTTAACCAAAATAAAATCGGAAAAATCAACATTTGTGTTTAAATCACCAGAAAACATAAACCATGCAGACAAAAATTACTATCAGATAAACAAATAAAATTCAAAGAAATCTGTGTGTCTTGACATAAATTTCATAAAAATCTGCCCAGAGATAGCTTTAAAATATATATTTTTTTTTAAATGTGGTTTTATATGAAATATATAGCGTAAAATCGATTGCGTACTGTAATATGACCAGGCACTATATATTGTGGCGGTCAGTTTTATGGATGGAGGAAACCAAAGTCCCCGGAGAAAACCACGACCTGTGGCAAGTTACTGACAAACTTGATCACATAATGTTGTATCGAGTACACCTTGCCTGAGCGGGATTCGAACTCACAACATTAGTGGTGGATATAAATACACCATAAGACAGCCCTATGTATTTGTAGCTCTACTTTACCTCTCTTACTTTTTAGAGTGATTCAAAATCTAAAATGGCCACACTGGCTTCTGATTGGACGAAACATTTTGACTTCTTTTCCAGATAAACTGCATGCTAAGTCTCCAGACTTTCCAGAAATGTTCTGTTAGGGGAGCCAATGTCTTTCTGTGGAACATTATTTCAGCTATATTGTGAATGATCAATTTATTTACCTCCATAGCATTATATGATGGGGGATTTTTCTATGAATTCAATTTGAACAAACTCTAATTTTCCTAAGACATGAACTAGAACTAAAAAAGATAACTCTACAGATATGGATGTAAATAGACATGAGAGACTATCCAACTCTACATTCAGAAACAAATTAAAGGAACAGCTCTTGTATTGCAGTTTTACATTTCACAGCCACAGTAGGGTCTTCTAGCCTATATTTAAATATTACTGAAGGAAAAATTAGACTGTTTTTTACTTTAATTACTCAAAATAAAACCAGATTATCACTATTAAAAATATTTATAATACATTCATAATGTATCAAATGTATGTATGTAAATTAATTTTATTTCACTAATACAGAATGAAATTTGTAAAAAATTCCAATTGGTTAATTTTATTTATTAAAAAAAAAAAAGACTGTGAAAGGGAGACAATTTCGACCACTTTCACAGGAATGTTAATTGTTTAAATGGCATGGGAACAAATTTGTTTCAACAACCCAGGATGTAGCACTAAATATATAATATTGGTCACAATTTTGTACACTGCACATAACTATATTTCTCAGGTGAGCATAGTGGTCCATGGGTTCTTGTTTGTTTATGGATCAGAAATCAGAAGATGGCTACCACCACAGGACAAAATTAAATGTTTCTAAAATCACTGAAATCAAGCTTAACTGGGTTGTTTCTTATATGATTATATGCAAAGTTTTATGATTTTTTTTCATGTTGGTCACAAATAAGGATCAAACACCACTGAAGGAAAGAGTTTAAAGGGAACCAATTGGTCAATACTAACATTCTTAGAAGCTATGAATGGATTGAACAGACTGTACATAAATAATAATTAGTAACCAGGTGACTGATGCAGATGAACAGACTGTACATAAATAATAATTAGTAACCAGGCGACTGATGCAGACATAAATTAGGGAGTGATTTTGTATGACACCAAGTGAGCAATTTTTCAGTTACCGGTATATCATTTACTGCTTCGTGTTAAATGGACTGACAAAAGAACGAATGAACGTGTCCTGAAAGAACTTGGTGTACGACTTATGCTCTCTGAGATCAGCAAAAAGAGGCTCAAGTACCTTGGTCATGCAAATAGAAACACAAAAACAGACCTGATGACAGCTGTGCTGCTGGGCAAAGTAGAGGCAAAAAGAAATCAAGGAAGACCTCCTACATCGTACATTGACAAGGTGAAAGCTGACAGTGGTCTACAACTTTATGAAGTAATTCATCAAAGCAGAGACCGAGACAGATGGTGGCCTGTTGTGGCAAGGAGTGGGGCACCAACGGACGGACACTGCCATGGTGACAGGTATATCATTACAAGAACAATTATGAAAAGAAAGTTAATTTGTTGAGATGATGATGTCCACCTTGTAGTAGACTTACATGCTGAATTGGATATCTATAGTGCTAGCTCACTAAAACAACAGTCCGTGGGTAGACATGTTTCCCCGTTCCAAAACATTATCCCGATTCCGAGCCAACCCTTGATTTACCACATTCTAGGCAAAGACCTATAACCGTAACACCACCACTACAGTTTGGGCTCATGTAAGCCTCTATATTAAGAAATGCAGAAATGAGAACCTCCAAGAGAAATGTGTTGCCTGTTGTTGGTTTGACCTTGTTTTCAGGTTTCTATCTGCCATCATACCCTAGTATACATGCCACTTAAAACCAGAGGCTCCATGAAACGCACCTGATTAAAAGCCATGTTTCATATATTGGTCACAAAGTTTCTCTTAAATGGTTCATTTATTTCTTAGAAGACTTCTCCTTATTTCAGCCTATCAGAGACTATTCTACTCATCTACCAAATACAAGTTGAAGATTATGTCACTGTTGCTCTGTAACAGACACAATGGAAATCACAGAACCCAATGAGGAAACATTTTTGAAAACCATCTTTACATCATTCCTGCAAAGTATCAGTTCATATACTCCCATTTTTCTTGTAAAAATTAAATGTGAAAAGTTAAGACAGACTGATACCAACTGGTGCCAAAAGTGCACCGCACATGTATTGTGACCGATTGTATTGTAAAAAGTAATAAGTCACTGATATGGTCAGTAAAAATCAATTTGTTACTTTAACAGGTTAGGTTAGGTTTATGGTGTTTAATGCCACTTTCAACAATATTTCAGTTATACCATTGTAACACCATCAGATTAATTTTGCATGTGAAGTTAGAAAATGATTAGAAAAGAATGATAATAACAATGTCCATAGATTTTTATTTAACCAGTAAACACTTGCATCATCTAATCTGAATATCAGTCTAAGCCATAAGGCTATCTGATTTGACAAAATAGTAAATAGGTTGTACCAATCGTTTTGAGATGTTAGTTTATTACCAGGGGCCCGGGTGGTTCAATGAGTTAGGTCGCTGGATCTAACAACTCATACAAGCCTATCACCAATACAATGTGGGTTCGTGCCTGGCTTGGTAAATTACAAAAAAGGGTGCACTCGACTCGCAACCGATAAAGTTTACCAGTTGCTTGCCCATGGTCGGTGGTTCTCTCCGGGTACTCCGGCTTCCTCCACCACTAAAACTGGTCGCCATGATATAGCTGAAATATCGTTGAAAGTGGCATTAAACACCAAAAATCAATCAAATCAAATCAGTTTATAACCAGATACAGAAATAAAATAAAATTCAACAAAGATCTAAATCTAATTAGAATTAGATTACACAGACTGACAAGAAGTTATAAAAACACTGAATAAAACTAGAAGAAGTTGTGATGACGTACTGAATGTTACCTCTATCTTTACCCTCATAAACAAGAAACAGATAATGATACTTGTCAATTTTGTAGCTTCTTTAGGGTTAGGGTTATGGTGTTATTTTAGTTATATCGTGGCAGTCAGTTTTATTGGTGGGGGAAACCTGAGTACCCGGAAAAAACCACCGACCTGCAGCAAGTCACTGACAAACTTGATCACATTATGTTGTATTGAGTACACCTCACCATGAACGAGGTTCGAGCTCACAACTTTAGTAGTGATAGGCACTGATTGCATAGGTAGTTGTAAATCCAACTACCATACGATCACGACCACGATGTACGGATGTAGCTTCTTTAATTATATATATATATTAGAATATGTATTAAGATACAATATCTGTTCCAAAAAGATCAGCACAAGTCATATTTTGCAACTAATCTCGTTTCTTTTGCACAAGAAATGGTATTAATGTACACAAATGTGAGAAAAAGGTCCCTGTTTTATTGCTGTCATTTAACTAAAGGTCATGGCATTTAGAATTTTATTGCATTTATGATGTTCTGAATTTAAATGTTGCAGTCCATTAAATCTGAAAACTATATAATTCGTCATGGTGATAAATAAATGATAAAAGTACATGTGACCTTGATACAATATATTTTTAAAATCTACAATGTACCTTATAATCAAACATTTATTTTAATATAGCATACAAACAATAAAAGAAGAACAATATAAGATTCAAAGTTTTAACGAAAACGAGGCCCCACAGGAGCATCCTTGTTCTGCTTGAGGATTGTTCACTATTGAAAAAGCACTTCTAATTAATTCTTCATGAAAATCTAACGTGGATCCTCGAATAAATTCCAGTGAGTCATTGTCTATAGCAACTTTTATACCTTCCTTCTCGATAACACTAAAAACATAAAAAATATATATATATATTTCTTTTATAGAACATGTATAGCTGGAATCTAAATTGTGAGGTAACCGCATCGGTGGTGTAATGGTTAGCATGCAGCAGATCATGGGTTCAAGCCCTGGTTAGTTCAAACCAAAAACAATAAAATTAGAATGTGTTACTTCTCTGCTTAGCATGCAGCACTACGGAGTAAGAGTAAGACTGGTTGGCTCGGAATTAGAATAATGTGTCTGAGACTCTGAGTGGAGTTTCAGGAATCAGAATAATGTGTCTGAGATTCTGAGTGGAGTTTCAGGAATCAGAATAATGTGTCTGAGACTCTGAGTGGAGTTTCAGGAATTAGAATAATGTGTCTGAGACTCTGAGTGGAGTTTCAGGAATCAGAATAATGTGTCTGAGACTCTGAGTGGAGTTTCAGGAATCAGAATAATGTGTCTGAGACTCTGAGTGGAGTTTCAGTGAGCTACCATTATAAAAATCCATCTTGGCATGTTGGTCTTAAACAAAGCGGATATCATCATTATTATCTCGTCAAAATGTAACTTGTTCTCACATGATATAGCTGCAAAATTGCTCAATTGGGGTTAAGCAATAATCATTCACTCACTAAATTGTGCGATTGATAACCAAAACTTTGTAGCTATAGGTTTATAAACAAATAAATATATAAAGTGTTCTCTAATTTTAGGTGAGAGGTACATTGTAGTTGTTTGTTTTGTTAATTTGATACAGGTAATGGATTATCCCTTAATCCATTCAATCTTGATTTAAATATAATTTCAGACCTACATAAACAAATATGAGACATTACCTCAACAACAATCATTTCTGTCAATAGTTTCTGTGATGATGCTTTTTTTTTCTTTTACACATATGTATGCTTGTGACAATCATCTTGTATTCTGAGGAGCCTGGGTAGCTCAATGAGTTAGGTTCTTTGGTCTAACAGCTCATACAAGCCTATCACCAATACAATGTGGGTTCGCGCCCAGCTTTGTAAATTACAAAAAAGGGTAGACTTGACTCGCAGTCGCAAGTGATAAAGTTTACCAGTTGCTTGCCCAGGGTCGGTGGTTCTCACCGGGTACTCCAGCTTCCTGCACCACTAAAACTGGTCGCCATGATAGCTGAAATATTGCTGAAAGTGGCATTAAACACCAAAATTCAAATTCAAATTCTTGTATTTTGATTCTGCTTGAAATGTTTTCCAACATTAAAATGTTTTTTTTATCAAGATTATGGCTTGAAGTTGAACCAATACAAGTTAATCACCTCTTAGCATAAAGATGCAGGTTCAAGTTCACCAAACAATGCATACTTTAACCACAGATTTGACCATCTTAGCTAGTAGTCATTCACTGACTGCTATTGTACTTTCCACGTTTATGTTGTCATTCATTTTTGTGATGGTGTGTGGTCTTTTGTCAGGATGAAGAGGGTTGGAATCCCATTGACCTGTTTAACCTTGTCACATGACCTACATGGCATATGTTGTGGGCTTTTTTGTGTCCAATGCTGTGAGGTGAGAGGTTATGCTTTTGTTGATAGTGATGGAATTGCTGACCATCACTCTTTGATCTTTCTTTTCATAGCGCTTGGTTTGAGTTTTATATAAATAAGTTTATCATTAGGTATAAGTAATGGTTTTCACTGTCATTGTAACTGTACTCCAAAAATAGCAACCACTTCATATAAAATATGTATATTATGTTGTATTGTACTCCTCATATAAACAAATTTAACTTACACATCATCTTCATTTACTGTGGTATCAAAATCAAACTTAGTCTGGAATCCAGAGCAGCCACCGCCTTCTACAATCACACGTAGGAAAGATCCATCCTTTTCACTTATCGCCCTTAATCTCTGGAATCATATGATATCTAAATAAAATATTTGTCTCAATGCCAGATTTAGCTCACTCCATTCTCAATCCCTAAATCAATTAACACTAGAATGGCATTCCCTTTTATAATTACTCAAGACATAAATATTAACATAGTCATAAATTCAAAGTATTACCCGCTCCTTATAGATCACTTACCGGTACTATATTAAATATCATTTGATCCCCATCATTCTCATTTATTGTCTTAAATCTCCTAAATCCATATAATGAAGTTAAACATATATAGTGTCTAAACTTTTATATCCAATTTCCTGAAGGGCATAAAAATATGGAATGTAATGTCAAATTGTCCAGAAAAGTTAGTCTCGGAATATTTCTTGTAAAGTAATCTTATAATCTTTAATTGATATAAAAATGATTAAACAAGTACATTATACAGGTATCAATTATACAGTCTTATTGTATTTTAATGTTTTGTTCAAGTTTCATCTTTTTTTTCATATCTAAACATTACTCAATCTGGCCTTCATAATAAATTCTGGATTTCCAACGTTGAGTTCAGTAAGTTAAGGAGAGAGGTGATTGTTCGTTTTGCTAATATTGTTTAAACTTTCTTTCCATTATTACAAAAAAAACATCTCTTTTGCTGTGATCGTGTGGTGGTAAGATGAACATTTGCTGTGATCGTGTGGTGGTAAGATGAACATTTGCTGTGATCGTGTGGTGGTAAGATGAACATTTGCTGTGATCGTGTGGTGGTAAGATGAACATTTGCTGTGATCGTGTGGTGGTAAGATGAACTTTTGCTGTGATCGTGTGGTGGTAAGATGAACATTTGCTGTGATTGTGTGGTGGTAAGATGAACATTTGCTGTGATTGTGTGGTGGTAAGATGAACTTTTGCTGTGATCGTGTGGTGGTAAGATGAACATTTATCACCACTAAAGTTGTGAGTTTGATTATGAGGTGTATTTGGTACAACACATGTGATTAGGATTACCAGTGACTTGTAGCAAGTATGTGAGTTTCTCCAGGTATTCCTGTTTCTTCCTCCAATAAAACTGACCACCACAATATAACTGAAATATACTGTTTAAAGTGGAGTTAAACACAAATAACATTAACCCTTATTTTTTCTTAATATTTTCTCTCAATTTTAAGAAAGTTAAGAATTTGCTAATTATTTATCTGAAAATTGAGAAAGTCATTGTAAAATACACCATTGTGTCAAAATAAATCACATTTCTTAATGGAATAAGGGATCTGCAAACTGGATGACCTGCATTGAGCATGAGAATGAAAATATTCCTTCTGGCATCGTCCCTTGATTGCCCGCTGCTGGTTATCCAAGAGCTCTGATCCCTTTCCATGTTCCCAACAATATTACATGTATGTGTGTCTCTCCCCTTTCCTTCCACGTGGAAATTCTTCTGTATCAACATGGCCAGTCTGCACCAGACAAGTAGGATTTTATTCCTTTTAGCAACGACTCTTGGTGTCTCTTGCAGATTGGCGATGGATCACTCAATACACGTGTCTGTTCTCTCTGTGAGTATGTGTGTGTATGTGAATGTGCATATATCTCTTTTCCTGCCCGAGTGTGCCTGCACCACAATTATCAATTATTGATACTTCACTGGGAATATTTGGTTTGATGTATTGTTGTTGTGTATCAATCATAATTGTTAATTGTATATGCCCTCCTGGGGCCCTGATTTGGTTAATAAACTTATTTCTATACATCAGAGACAATTCATTGCTGTTTCTGTTAACAAATACTCAGTCACCTTCATGACTTAAAGACATCTCCCTATTTTAACTTGGTGTATAATTACTTTAATTGCACTTTGGCTCAAACGAAGTGCCTCTTCTGTGTAGTTAACAGATTCTGTATTCTGTTGTGTTCCCAAACTTCTTTCAAATTTTTTCATGCACCATGTAGGGTTCCTGTAAAACAAAGCATGGTGTGAATATTATAGCTCTGTATAGGCAGTGGCACATCCAGTAGGAGAAGTTCCCCATTTTCCAGACAAATTTTTAAATTAAAAGAAAAATTGAAAAACTACTTCCAGGAACTCCCTCCTTTATTGCGGCTTTATTGCAACTCACCAACTACATCAAGTTGTCTATATTTATTCCCTTACTGGAAAGACGTCCTTATGGCACCCCACCCAACCAACTAACACTTTACCGTAACCCTTAATCTCCAGATTAACTAACCTTAACCCTTATTTTAAAATGGGTGGGGGTGCCATAAGGAAGTCTTAATATGAGTCAAGTCGCCCCCTTCCAAGACAAGTCGCCCACTAATTTAAAAAGATCACGTTCACATAAAATTTCATCATCATCAACAGTTTACTTGAACACCAAGATAAATTTTTGAAAAAGTATATGAAAATAAATATTTTTAATAGTTATTTGATAACTTTTACACACAGAAAACGAACTTATACGAAAATAGTTGTCAACTGGATGCCGAATCCCATATTCCCGACTTTTGTTAAAAATGATAAAATTTCATAACATTATTTTGTATTTATAATAATAATAATAATAATAATTCTTTATTGGATAAAGCACAGCAGATAGCAATGCGTAATCCATGTTCACATACAATGACAATACTGATGCATGTAAATATAAAGATATGATTTAATTATAGTTCTAATAACACCATACAAATGACATATTACAAAGTGAAACCATTCTAAAACTAGCCAACATTGAACTGCTTTTGACGTATGTCAAAGGATTCTTTCAAAAAATATATTGATGATTTGTACATATTTTATTGAAAGAAGTAATTTTGCGTGCAATTTCAACTTCCTTCCTGCAGAACACAAATCCGGCAACAGTCTTTTTTCCCCAGAACTATCAAAAACTGGAACAGTCTGCCTCTGAGCATTGTGGTGAGTGACTCAGTTGAGTCATTCAAAGCAGCTGTCTCTACACATACATACAGTCACTAATCAGTTCCATGTGTATATAGTTTTATCTTAAATCAGTTGAAAAACTAAAAAAGTTAAATATTTGATAAATCATCATCATCATGTTTTTCATCATATTTGTTCTAACATTTAATGTAAATAATCATAAATTTTAATTGTAAAAAGCAATACGCAGTGCAAAAGTGACAGTATCTTCAGCAAGATGAAGGCGGTCATTAAAGTAGTAGAAGTAGAAGTATACTGGGATTACCTCATTCCGATGGTCTTACGGAAACACACCTTGTAAAATATATGATACCTATCGTTTGAATGAATCTGTATTCATACAAACATACAAACATATTTTTTTTTTAAACATACAAACATATTATGCTATGAACTAATGAAAAATAATAACATTGTGTTCAAGTTATCGATTGTTGACAGTTCTCCGATGGGACCTTTCTTTACCTTAACCTCGTTTCGATGTATTGGGAATTCCCTGTTATGGAGAGCCATTGGGGCTAATATCCTTGACTGCTTTGGCGGGTTATTTATATCAGATATATTTGAACCAAATAAAAGAATTGTTTTTATTATTTTAAAAATTCTGTATAACACACTTAGATGGAAAAAAGATATGATTGCATAAAATGTAAAAAACAACAATATTTTAATTGTTTGGGCTTAAATTTTATGTACTTTTTGGCAATTTTCATTTTAAATTTCACATATTTTAAGAGTTGGAAGAAACATATGATGGTATAATTCCAAAAAACAACGCTTGATCTTTTTTTCTAAAGTTGTTCACTCATGCCGTAAAAAGCTTTAATTCCAGTCGTATTATCGAAAAACAACAAAATTCTCATAATTGTTAATCTGGTTTTCCATAGTTTTTTCCTGCGCACAACCGTAAGTGCAACTTTATTAGGAAGCTGGATAGCAGACGAACACAAAACAGTTTTTACATGTTCAATAAACGATATCTAAGTTGGTTTTTAAGATTTATCAAATGAGATGGCATATAAGGGTGATGGAGAAGTTGAGATTTATTATTATATATAATAAAACGGCAAAAGCATACCTGAAATGCAAGCATTTCCAAAAAGTAGGTGATGTAAACAAAGCGTGTCGTCAGTGAAACGTGACCTGCATCCTCTGACCGGCGACTGCGTTTACAGAGGTACGCAAAGCACAAAAAGAAAATACCTCGGAACGAGGTATAACACGGAATGAGGTGAAGACAGTATATAATCAAATGTTATGATAATAGAAATTATTGAAGAATCGTTAGGGTGACGAACTTTCATACATCGGCCCGGGGATATCAGATAATATGAAGGAAAGGTCAAAATAATGAAAGTAAAAATCAATACAAAAACAACAATCTCCGGGGTCGATCTACACTAGTACTGGAACTATCAAAAACACATATCCATCCACTTTTGGGTCATATATTAAAGAACTACTAGTACCAAAATATTGACAATTGATAAGTACCAAACAATTGTGGTCAGTACCGAATTGTCTCATCCAAGTCCCGAACTGTCCAGTACCGAGATGTCCAAGTCAGTACCGAAATGTCCAGGTACCGAGTTGTCCAGGTACCGAGATGTCTAGGATTCGGGTTACGTTATCGTATCTAGACCGGTCCTCAATACACATTCTTAATGTTAGAGCAACAACGTTATTTGTGTAAAATGTTTTTCAGATGAAATAGAATCCGAAGAACACCTTCTATTAAAATGTTCCTTTTACATTACTTCTAGGCGCAAGCTTCTTGAAATAATTAAGAATAACATTAATTATTCTAACTTTGAAAAATTATCATTTGGGGATAAATTTATATGGCTTTTAAACTCAGAAAGTAAAGATATTTTAATAAGCATCAGTGATTGGGATTAGAGGGGGCCATGTGCCATTTATCACATTCCATCTGAAAATGTCCCATTGAAATCAGAAATATTTACAAAGAATGTAAAAGAATGGCCCATTGAAATTCTGAATGTCAATAGAAAATGTCCCATTATTAAAATTTTCATCCTAATCACTGAAGCATGTGTGATTTCCTGTTAAAAAGTCACTGTTTCGGATAGTTGGAATCTCATATTATAATATTGTCTATTATAACACTACAGTCATGTCTATCATTCTTGTATTTACAATTTATTTGATATTTTATGCAATCACCTTATGTTATTATGTTTGTATGCCCCTTCGTGGGCCCTTTAATTTGGACCAATAAAATCTTATCTTATCTTATCTTATCTATTTCAACATATTCGCTAATGTTTCCCATATTTAAAACATACTTATGGTTTGCACAAAGTGATCTTCTAGTTGAACGTATTACAGAATACGATATCGTTCTCAAGAGAGACGTCATTTCACAGCCTGTCAGGTGTAAACATTCCAGTTATCCCCCTTTAACTATCCGGAACTACTCGCGCCTTTCCCCAAGTGAAAAAAACACGGGGAAAGGCGCGAGGAGTTCCGGATGCTCCTTTATTTTCACGCAAAATCTAAATACAAACACATATATTTTCAGATATAGCTAACAACGGCCCAAAATTATTTTCATAGCCCATGTGTCATTTTAAAATTTATTTCAATATTCTATAGAACCGTGCCAACATTTTATTCAAAGAAGCATTCAATAAAGCGACGACGTATCTAATGTCTCCAACTTCATACAAGGTCACTAAACATTCAAACCATAAGTCATAAGTTTATTAAATAAAGGGCCCACAGGGAGCATATACAATATGAGCATTTATTACAATTGTTTTATAACATAACAAAAAAGATGGGGGGAAAAACAACAGCATTAACGTTTTCACCACTAGTTTAGAGCCATAGTCTTAGGTGTGTATTGATCCCTCTAACAATTGAGGAGGAAATAAAATGTATCTTAAAAATATTGGTTACTGTAACGCAGAGCGTTACAAATGTCCCCCAAATGAACAATACAAGTACTAGTGGTATGGATGAAGAATAGTGTGAGAACATAGGAAGAAATAATTAGAGCCCAGTTTTTGACTCTATCATGTTGGAAACCAAATTTCGCCCAAATCGGAGGAATTTTGTATTTTGGCGGCCATTTTTGGTTCAAAATGGCCACCATAGCAAACCAAGATGGTCGTCATATGGTGCAGCATGTCTGACTCCCTGTAAATATCCATTTCCATTGAAATCTGTTCATTTTTTAATTTTTAACGATTTTTTAAAATTTTTATATTGGCTGCCATTTTGAAAATTTTAAAAACAAAGAGCACAACTTTGAGTGCTAATCTATTTTTGTGTCAAGTTTCAAAAGGATCCGGTGTACGGTTTAAATTTAACATTTTTTGCACCTTGGTTACCATGGCAATGGCCGCCATTTTGAATTTTTTTCAATCCCCAAAAGCTGTCACACACTACGGTGGGTACCGTGTTCCTACAAAGTTTCATGAAGTTTGATGAAAGGAGTCCAAAAATTGTTTTAATCCCCTCTTTTTTGTTTCTATGGCAACTGCGGCAAAGTTTGTCCAACCGATTCCGATTTTTTTTGGCTTATCTCGTTCCACTAGTTGTGGATGTTGTTCCTAACAAGTTTCATCAATTTCTGTTCGAGTAACCTGCTATGATTATTTTTGTGTTTTTCAATTTTTAAGCATTTTGACAGTTTCCGTGGCCGTTTCCTCTGACTTTGCCGGTCCCAAGCCCGGATGTGAAAAGAGGAGGTTTGTGCGCAGGGATAGCGCCCCTGCCACGAAAAAAAGAACCAGCTACAGAAACCTTAATGGCCTTAAGGGCAAACCAGCCCGAAGAGGATTAGGTAGGTATGGCAACGGCGGCCATTTTGAACATTCCGACAGTAGTCTACACATCTACTCATAGTGCTTATCATTCCTGTGAAGTTTCATTGATTTCCGTTCAGTAGTGGCCGAGAAATGTGTCGGACAAACTTTTGGCGAAAGAAAGAAAGAAAGAAAGAAAGAATAATAGTAATAATAATAATAATAAGAAACGGAGCAAACACAATTTCAATAGAAAAATAAAATATTCATATCGTAGGTGGACTTAAAGCATGGAGCACCAAGGGACGGTGCCAATTAACAGACTTGTGACTTAAATCACAAATCTGTAAGTCTTGTGCCCTCTGCAGAATGACCATCACCAGAAACCAATATGCTTTAAATAACCGGTGGGGGGGGGGATAGTATTATATAAATGTTTTTCTGAAAATTAAACGTTAGCTTTTTTTACCATGTTACTAATTCTAGTAAGAATATCTGGATTATCAACTGCCATCAACCAAATCAGTTTTTCAATGGGATTTAGCTGACTGAAGTTGTTACAACATAGATTCATCTCATCATATAGTTTTTTTTTCTCTTCGTTTAAATGGGAACATGAAAAAAGAAAGTGTTTTTCGTCATCTATTACAGATGAATCACACCTAAGACATTGCCTCTCCTCTTTGGGAATGCCTTGATATCTCCCTCTTTCAGTCTGAAGCCGATGTGCTGATATCCTTAATCTGGTTATATTTTTCCTATGTTCAAACTTTTTCACATAAGAAAGACACACTTTATCAGGAGCCAAATGTGGGACTGAGTCATAGTAAAGTTACTCCCATGTCAAATGAGTTGAAAATGTAGTATTCTCATTCATTAATCTAATTCAAATAAAATGTATCTTTAATTGTCCTCTTTCACAATAAGTCATATATCAGAAAAAGGGGACAATCAAAGGCCCCAATTTAATTACACATGGAGGTTTGATTGTCTCGTAAAAAGAATAAGGTTAAAATCAGACTTATGTTTATTTTTATTTATTTTTATTTTACAGCAATCTAACTTCGTACGACATGTGCTTAACATGGTACAACAACCATAATCATCTCTTTTTTATTATTATTTTACAGTCATCTAACTTGGCAATTTAAATACATTGTATATGATGACGAAGACTCAGTCATCATGTAGTCACCGGAAATACAGTAGATTATACAAACATCTAAGCAAGTGACAATCCGTCGGTAATTTCTGAAATGATAATAATGAGTAAGAAAGGATATGGATGTAAACGAACATGAGAGACCACCCAACGTCACATTTAGACGCAAATTAAAGTATTTTAGGAACAGCGCTTTTATTGGGTGTGACATGACCCCTAGCCTGTATATAATTTTATATTGCCAGGTTTCGGTTTGTCAACAAGATAACACAATATTCGGGTGTAACAGTCTTACAAATACCGTCATCAGTAAAGCCGACAGCGCATTACGATGTTACATATACAGAAAAAAAAACCAATACAAAACCGACAGGGCGCCCGGGCGACTAGGTAAATAATAAGAAAACTAGACAGTTTGATATAATTTGACAACTAAAACTAGTGTGTACACATTTAACAAATAGTTCGCGGCACTGAGGGCCATATGGCAGTTTATGAACCGGGATGTCACCCACAAAATGGATCGAAGCGAAGCTGAGGTCCATATAGTATTTTATGGGTGACAGACCGGTCCATAAACTGCCATATGACCCGAAGTGCCGTGAACTATTTCCTATATTATACTTCGCGTCCAAAAACCAGCCCAATTATCTCCCTAAATAAAGACTCGAAAATGAGGCAATCCACTGCCGGTCCATATAACGTTATATTGACCGGCTGCGCTAACAAAGACAAATAGGGGAAATAAAAACGTAAAGTATAATATATCAATATATGCATGTTGTATATGCCCAAAGTTGGCTCTTATATTAGACTGAATATGTCACACACGGGAAAATGTGGGGTGCAATTAAAGATGTCATTTTAATTAGATTGTTATAATGGTAAGCTGATGGGGAAAAATGACACAGGAACAAAATGATTTACCCACGACCTATTTGTATTGCTGTCAAATTGACTATGTATTATATATACCATGGATCTTACGAATTACCTTATTTAAACCAACGAATCCAAAGGATGAGTTGGTTTAAATAAGTTAATTCGTAAGATCCATGGTATATGGTTTGTAACAGAAATTACATGATGACGTAAAAATCATGGAATAACATCAAGATCTGACGTCAAAATCATGGAATAACATACAGATCTTCATGAAAGACCATGGTTTGTAAAAGTTAACTATTTTTAAGTTGATTACTGCATAAAAACGTCAAAGGAAAATGCGTATGTTACTATCACACCTTGTACATGTAACATAAATAGGCATTTTTCCTTTGATGTTTTCATGAAGTAATCAACTTAAAAATAGTGAACTTTTACAAACCATGGTCTAACATGAAGATCTTGATGTTATTCCATGATTTTGACATCACATGAGAATAATAGTAAGTTCCAATGGAAGTGGGAGGAGCTTATGTCATTGTCTAATATAAAGATCTGCATGTTATTCCATGATTAACGCGGACGTCGAAGAGAACACCTTTTTATCAATCATGTAATTTCTGCTACAAATAAATAATTAGATGAGTTATTATAGGTCGATTTCATTGCAAGCAAACTGGTTAAGGTTTCAAACTGGTTTACTAAACTTTTCATTTATTTAAGAAAACCGGTTTAAAATTGGGTTGAAACCCAAACTGGTTTTCATGTTTATCGAGTCCAAACCAAAACCAGTTCCAGAAATTTAGCAAACCGCACGAGAGGCGGTTTTACATTTTGGTTTTGAAACATATGGCGGCAGCGGAGGAAAAGAAGAACATGCTTCGACTTCATATTGATGATTCACAAATGGAATGGGTATGTGAACAACATCAGAAAGGTAAATATATTTATACAAATGCCTGTTGTAATCAAGTTATCGGTCTACAGAGGTCTTTTTCCCTACGTTTAGTCATGAAAGCCAACAAAAAAGTGAATTGGAATGTTATGTGAACAAAATGTTGAAGAATATGACATAGCCATGCATCAGAACTTTCATCCTCACTTTACGTTAAACTATCTATCAATATTAGGTCTATAAGATCATTTAAATCTGGAGTGTCAGCCATCTTTAGAAACCACCAATTTACTATTATTATACATGTTATATTAAATGTGAATTGATTTATGATGGTATCTGATAGGCTCCTCTTATGGTTCTGAACCCGACAAGAAACATATATATATATATATATATGCCTCCAATGACAATAATCAATGTATGCAATTTGTTTGCCCCTATTGTGGGCCCATTGATTGGAATAATAAATATTCTTATTCTTATTCTTATTCTTATTTGGCCGTGCAGTCACTGAACTTAAATATGTTTTCGGGTTTTTTGTTTGTTTGTTTTTGTGTGTGCTTACACGTATCTTTGTATGCCTCCAATCATTTCAATCATTGTATTAAATTGTTTGCCCCTAAGGCCTTGTGGGACCTTAATTGGCAATAAAAAATTCTTGTATAATGCTTATCTCTATTATACCGTGATTGTATATTGGTTTATGAGAATAAATATATATTGGAATAGAATAAGAGATACTACAATAATTTTACAAATAGTCGAAAGTTTAAACACACGGTCCCTATTTTAATTACTTGGTCGCCAATTATTTAATTCACTATTCACACATTATATTTTTCCACGTTGATTCACAGGTACTCTGGAATAGAACTTCCCTTTTTATAATATTGTTTTTTTTTTCAACTGGAAGTATTTTTTTCCGACAGTGTTGAAGTATCACTTATACCCACCCCATTGATATCAATTAGTAGCTACTATAATAAATTAGGAAACTACCGAGCGGATACTAAATTAATGTTATTAATTGGTGTTAATATTTAGTTCAACACTAGTAATGGTGCAAATGATCAGAAAGAATACAATTTAATTAAAATTAAGTAAGAAAAAATACGCTGTAAAATCGGAAAAAATTGTTTAAAAAAAGGGGGGGTCATCTTTCCCCCCATACCTGTGGGTTGATAAATGAAGAAATAATATGATTTTTTAATATCATATGTTAGGTGGACGTCACTGAGGACACTGGGGTGCAGACGTCACGAGGACACTACATGCGATGCGGACGTCAAAGAGGACATCGGGCTAAGTCAGGTCCACTGAGGGCTGAACGGGCGTCACTGGAGATACTAGGATTTTTGTTTTAGTATATTCGAAATCCAGGATAGTCTTTTTAATTTTGTTATCGCAATTGATACATTGACAGACAATTATTTTATTGTCTTTTTTTATTATATTTTTTTCTTTAAAAAATTCTGTTTTTTTTTTTACTGCAGTAGCAAGTTGAAGGTCGCTAATTGCTATTTTAGCGCATGCGTAACACCTACACCTGCATATATTCCTTTCCCATTAGTGTTGTTAGACTTCCGTGAATGATTAGCAGTGCATACAACGGATGATTTTACAGCTTGATGGCTGTATAGCCACACATTTTGTCGTGTTACTATTGTATATTCTTCTGAGATCTTAATTTTGAAGATGGATATATAGCTTTAATGTCTGGAAAATACCCCAAAATGGCATCTTTCAATGGATCAATGAAATTAAAAATCTGCGAAGCGGTGGATCTAAAACCTACTGATTGTGCCACTCGCCTTCAGATGGGAGTAGCTAAGGCCGTGCAGTTAATTGACCCGTACATTTCAATAGATATAGATGACATTCATTTTGCCAGGACGTCAACAAAGCCAAAAACCCTCAAACCTGTATGGAATGAAGATTTTCATACCGAAGTCCATAATGGCCAAACAATTGGACTGACAGTGTTCCACGATGCTGCTATACCTCCGGACGAATTTGTAGCTAATTGCAATTTATCATTTGATGAAATAAAAGACCAAAAAGCAAGAGACATGTTGGTGAGTTCATACTAAATAAAGTTTGCACGGTTGTTTTAAAATATTGTTGCTGAAGCGAATTCAAGATGGATGACTTTTGGAATACACAAAAACTGAATACACATCATTAGACCCGTCCTTGTATTAACTATTAATATTATACTATATATAATTTGTCCCACATCTTAAGTAAGCTAATATTTTCTTTTGTAGATTGACCTGGAACCTACAGGGAAGATACATATTGTTATACAACTTAGTGGAGAAGCTATGGAAGGTATTGCCCCATATAATTAACATACATTCTGTCCTATATAACAGAGTTGTTAATGAAAACACCACACAATAAACAATAGAGCACAGTGTAATTAATGAACC
This sequence comes from Gigantidas platifrons, assembly GCA_002080005.1. Taxonomy (NCBI): domain Eukaryota; kingdom Metazoa; phylum Mollusca; class Bivalvia; order Mytilida; family Modiolidae; genus Gigantidas; species Gigantidas platifrons. Next base: position 97,832 of record MJUT01056902.1, read on the forward strand.
AAAATTATTATTGTTATTCTAAATATCAGCTTTATCAATGTCCATGTTGTTGAGAATATTGAAAAAAAAGTAGCTTGCTATATGTTAATGAGGCCTAATACCAGTATTTCCCCCTGTTTATTTACTAATTTAGATTGTTATACATTTTACCCTGTCTGAAATTAAAAACTATTTTTCCTGAATTATTTAAATTCCAATTCAGATTTATATTTACATTGCATATTTTAATATCACATCTATATTGATATATCCTGTGTCAATAAATAAGGTCATTTAAATACCAGGTACAATGATTTTGGTACACAAGTACATATTATATAGTTTGTTGTTAAAAGTTTTATGTATGACTTTTAAGTAAACCTTAATCCAACAGTCTCTCAGAGACAATGATCATATGTCATTTTTATTAAATATCTATGTAATCTGTTCATATCAGTTTTGTGTTTTTACCAGTTACCACGGTTATTCTTTTATGTTTTCTTCACCTATAAAACTGACCACCATGATATAACAGAAATATTATTGAAGTTGTGCAAAACATTCAAAAGCATAATTTAGTATTTACACATTTGTAAATATGTTTTGAATTTTTTGTTTGTATTTAAAAAAAATGGAGTAATAGTTATGTTTGTAAAACCGTTATATCTCAACTTATATATATTTAAGGGGGCTTATGGTGTTTAACATGTTTTGAACAATATTTCAGTTACTGTGACGGTCAGTTTTATTGGTGAACGAAACCGTAGTACCGTGAGAAAACTACTGACTTACGACAAGTCACTGACAAACTTTATCACATCATGTTGTATCAAGTACATTTCGTCATGAGTTGGATTCGAACTCACGTTAGTGGTGATAAGCACTGACTGTGGCAAAAATACTAGGATGACAAAGAGATTATTAAAAAATGCAAGATGCCTTGTATTTTGCTTTTGACCAACAAGAAGTCGACCTTCAGAATGTGACATCTTTGCTTGAATCGCCCTGCAGTAGAGTGAGCTCTGCCCCAAAATTGTAGATCTGTTCATGATCACTTTGTTAAAAAAGAATTCTTCATTAGAAATGTTATTTAATGGCACAGATCACAAACACCTATCAAGTTTTTTTGCAGAGGGAATCATCATTGACTTCCTGTTAACAAACTAAGAAAGGGGGAATATAAAACGTGTATGTAGATACTAGATCCTGCTTTACCGGGAATCGTCTTCTTGCACATAATTACGTCATTCCCGGTATGGCTGTACTTATGGCCAAATTGGGCCATATTTTGTGGTGAAATATTAAGGGAAAAATAAAAACGTAGATATAAAATTTAGTGCACACGACACGTTTCTGGAATCACACTCGTCAGGTTTGTTCAAAGGCGGAAGGTTGGAAATCCAAATAATTTAAAAATCCTTGGGAACAATAAAACCAAAGCCCTTGAAAAGGATCGCCAAAATTAGCTAAGGTCACCTATGCCTAAGGGAGGAGAACCTTAGTAAGGTCACCTATGTCTAAGGGAGGAGACTCTTAGTTTGAATAATAATTACATTATTTAGGAACTATAAATATCAATAATAAATACAACTGTACATCTAATAAATCATATCAGTAACGAAACACTGACTTCTGGGTGGATGATATCCTAGGGGACTAATAGTCCACCAGCAGAGGAAACACTGACTTCTGGGTGGATGATATCCTAGGGGACTAATAGTCCACCAGCAAAC
>MJUT01056902.1:99827-121570 GCA_002080005.1 Gigantidas platifrons
TCCTAGGGGACTAATAGTCCACCAGCAGAGGTATCAACCCAGTGATAGAAACACTGACTTCTGGGTGGATGATATCCTAGGGGACTAATAGTCCACCAGCAGAGGTATCAACCCGTTGATAGAAACACTGACTTCTGGGTGGATGATATCCTAGGGGACTAATAGTCCACCAGCAGAGGTATCAACCCATTGATAGAAACACTGACTTCTGGGTGGATGATATCCTAGGGGACTAATATTCCACCAGCAGAGGTATCAACCCAGTGATAGAAACACTGACTTCTGGGTGGATGATATCCTAGGGTACTAATAGTCCACCAGCAGAGGAATCAACCCGTTGATAGAAACACTGATTTCTGGGTGGATGATATCCTAGGGGACTAATAGTCCACCAGCAGAGGAATCAACCCGTTGATAGTAATAAAAACATAGAAATCAAATTTAGTGCACACGACATGTTTATGGAATTGCCTTCATCAGGTATGCTCAAAGTCGAAAGGTTGGAAATCTAATTAATTTTAAAATCCTTTGAAACAATAAAACCAAAGGGTCTGCTTGTTAGGCAGTGAATCTATTGCCCAGTGATCACCAACTTTTGTTAGACACCATATTCCTCTGAGTTTTCTCTATCTTATACATCTTTGTGTCATATCTTCTGACAACGATATAAACCTAAATAAACTATTAAAAAGGTAGAAGGTGTTTCTTGATAATTGCTTAAAACTTTCTGAAATAAACATGACCTTCCAGTTCTAACAAATAATTTTGAACCCCTAACTAGTGTATCACCATTTCAATTTGAAGAATTAAAAAAAAAAAGTTGCAACAAGCATCAAACTTTAAATAGATTGGATTTAGTATAAAGAATTCTAAAAACAAAAATGAAAAAAATAGAACTTTTGAAGTTTAATATAGCATGTTTAATAAAGCATTCTATGTTCATGATTTTGAACATGTTGAAGAAAAGGTTTAAATGCAAACAACAATTTTACAATTATTCAAGCAGCTGACACATTAAAGCCTATGAGAAAAATACCCTATGGGAAGCTAAAAGCTAACATTGTTATGCCCCTGTTGAAAGGTGACGGGGCAGTATGTTCCCTATGTCTGTCTTTCTGTCTGTTCTGTTTTGCTTTCTGTGCTCTAACTTTTAGTTTCTCGTGGACAAATGTGTTGAAATTTCTACACAATCTATTGTTAGCAAAAATATTTGCCAGAGCTAAAAAATTAGTTGTGTATTTGCGATATTACTTAGTAAAACTTACTGAAAAACTCAATATATCTTAGTTCATTCATTTTAAAGCCCAATATACAGTTAGGGTTTCACAAACATGTGTATACATGTGGCATGGATTTATGTGATCACATACGTACATAATTTGTCAATTTAAAATGTGAAAATTACAAGGAATTTGAATAACGACATGTTCACAGAGGAATGTCACTGAGTATATTGTTGGAATGTTAACCTTCACTCAACTTCCTACAATATATGGTCCATGTGTTTAACCCACAGTATGGTCAAAGCAAAACACTATATGGTTGGTATTTGCAGTCCTCACGATGAGCGCCTGTCCTCCGGCCCAAGACCAGTAAGTTAGGACTAGTAAATTTTTCAGTTTTTATTCAGAATTATATAAAATTAAATTAAAGTATGATTCGGACCAGTAAATTCAAATTTTCATTTAGAGGACAGTATTTGCTGCTTCTCTGCTACATAATCTGCATTGAAAGGAGTAAGAGCAAAGACTGGTGACTCAGTTCAGGATAATATGTCCAAGTGTAATGACGTGTCTACCTGTAGAATGTTATTTCAGTGAGTCGGTACCATAAAATTTCCACTAAGGGTATTGGTCTCAGACCATTGCAACTTGCTTAGACGAGTCCTGAACTCACCATAGTCATAAGTATTTTATTTGCTCAGAATTGTTGAATGAGTTACCTGACTTTTTGAGTTATTGCCCTTCAGAAATGTTATCGCAGGTTCTTTGCCTACAGGATTTATGATATATTTATTTACTGAAAACATAATACAAATAATATGTATATAGCTCTGTTGATACTAACTAAAATTAGATGTAGGTAAACTTAACCCGACTTTCTACCCAATTTTGTCCTATTATAATTAATATTGATCATGGCTATTTTTATTTCAAATAAAGATTGTGACATACATGTATTTCTAACTAATTCACAAATTGACAAATTTCTAGCTAAAATCAAGTGGTTGTCATGCTTGTGATGTTGGGTAAAAAAATGCTAATATATATGTGACCTGATCTTTGACTGGCTGATGTTATTTAGTATTTAAGAGGAAGTCAATACCCTTTTTTAAAGGTGGGGGTAAATAATGTTATTAAGTTATCTAAAGGTTAAAAAGAAGAAATACATGTTACATATAATATTACAATAGACCTTTAATCATTACACAAAAGAGCTTTTGCGTGACATTAAGACCTAGGATGGCTTGATGAATGTCAAAGGTCAAAAACCCTATTTCTAGAATCTTCAGTTACATTTGTAGGTTCAGACAAACAATCACTATGTGCAATAGGTACAATGTACCGGTAGTACAAAATCAATTGTTGTTAATTGTGTAAAATCTTCAAATCAGTGTGAAGATGATGGGAAATTTTAAATTTGTGGTGATTTTATTCTTGACGTTGTTCTCCTTGTGAACATCACTTCCCTATATATATATATATACAGTACAGTAATTATCAATTTGTAGGAACAAAATGTTTTAGCCCAGTTGACAGTGTACTAATAAAATCCTGACTGTATGGAACCCTCACATTAGACATGCCTGGCATTCTATCTATATTTTGTTTATTTACAATCTGTTTTATCAATAAACATTTTGTCAGAAGTTGTCTTTTATCTGTGGTGTAATTTAAATGTAATCAGAATAGAATTGTTCTATAGTATTTTGTGAATTCAAATTAGAGGAGCAATCAATCTATATATAAGAACAAGCTCAGTCTAAATATAGATACAGTCTATAAATAGAAACAGTTATTATTACTGAAGTTCATTGGGTGTTAAGGAAAATTGTTACAAAGCAAATGTAAAGTTTATGGAATTTTAAAAAAGATCAAATTACTGTATATACAATTTAAGTGAGTGAGTGATTGTTGTTTAATGGCAAATGAGCAATTTTTCCACTATATCATGGCAAGATAATAAAGTTATATTTTGATAAGATAATGATAATGTTCCCTTTGTAACAGACCAACACACTTAGTTGGATCTTTATATAGTGTTAGCTCACTGAAACAGCAATCCACAGGTAGACATGCCACTCTGACATGTTAGCTCACTGAAACAGCAATCCACAGGTAGACATGCCACTCTGACATGTTAGCTCACTGAAACAGCAATCCGCAGGTAGACATGCCACTCTGACATATTGCTTTTACTCCTTAATAATGTGTGCTTAGTGGAGAAGCAGCAAATTGTAAGTCTCTAATCTTTGGTTTGATCTGACCAGGTATACAATTTGATAGCCTAATATTTTATAATGTCTTTGCTGTACAAAGGGTATAACATGCCCTTTCACTTTATAGTTTTATTACATGTGATGTGTATTAAAATGTGGACAATGATAGTGACAATCATGACAATGTATTCCCGGAAGTGACAGTCATGACAATGTATTATTCTCCAAAGTGACAATCATGACAATGTGTTCCCCCAAAGTGACAATCATGACAATGTATTCCCCAAAGTGACAATCATGACAATGTATTCTCCAAAGTGACAATCATGACAATATATTCCTCAAATTAATTTATTTTTGAAATGCACAATTTTACCCCAAGGGGTTGATGGCATACAATTATACAAAAACATATATACAAAGCAGACAAAGGACAATCATTAATTAAGTACAAATTAAAAGAATAACAAGACAGTCTTATACAGACAAATTAAATTTGTAAAATCATACAGTTATAGAGTCCACTTTCCTCAGTATTAAAGACTTTTTAATAAATGGAGCAACAAACCGCAAATATTTTTTCTTTCCTTGGGTTCTCTGTCAAAATATGAAATTTAAGATTTTGATAAATAGTTGTATGTGATAATAAAATGATTTCTCCTTTTAGTGATATCATATGTGAATATATTTGGATGTTAGATAGGGAAAGTACCTACTTCTGAGGTCACAATAGTAAGACATGAACCTTGAAACATTATCCAAAGTTCTCTGTTTCATTAATTTTGTTAGTCATGATTCGATCATAGATACTTAAATTTAGGTTTATTGTTAATAATGAACAGATTCTAAACCGAACTCTGAATAAACCAGAATCCTGTCTAAATCAAACATCTAATTTAGTACTAATGTCTAGTATTTTAAACAAATTTAACCTGTGTAATCTGAGCACTTGTCTACTCAGAACTAGGAAGGGTGTCCTATTCAAACTGTTTTTTACTGGGTATATTATTACCAGAAGTCTTGATGATATATTGATCATGAGATTTTGGCTCCATGCATATATGTACAGCACTAGTACAGCTTGTACAGTCAGTTTTAAATAAAAGGTACATTGTATATAAACATTTGTCTGATCAGAATCATTAACATTACTAATGTCCTTTAATAGCAGTAAACAATGCACAAGACACATATTATTTATTAGATTCATAGGCCAAGGTCAGACTTAAGTTCAAAGGTCAATCAACCTTTAGTGTGCTCAAGTTTTTTTAATGTCAAGTATTTACTCTTTTCATCTACAAATGACATTGCAAAAAAGTACAATGGTGAGTGGTTGAAAAGATTATTTCCATCTTAAAATTCCTTTTAAAATTGTAACAAAAATGGTGGGTGCAGAGCCATCCTGTTTAACAGCAATCACATACCTGTTAACCTCAGAGATTGTGTATGTGGGAGATCTCCCACATTCCAACTATTTAATGTGGGAGATTTTGCGTGACAAACTTTTTCACACTAAAATTTTTAGATTAAAGCAAACAAAATTTACTGTACAACTTTTATTGTTGTTGCTGAGCAACATTACTTCAAACCACTTTGGTAGGACAATACAGCTTGTTTTGCTGATCTTAGAACAGAATCACTTGGTTCGTGCTCATAACACAACAAGTTTTGATTTTGCTTTGCACATAATAAAGAACAAAGTGTGTCATTGTTCAACTCAGATCTCGTATCTGTCTGGATTTTTTTTAACATAGAAAAAATTCTCTCTGGGTCTGCATTTTTAAGATTGGTTTTCCTTGTTGAAGCAACTGCTTTTTTGTGTGAATCTCCATCAGCATGTCTTTTAATATCATATACACCACCATGGCTGACACTAAAATTTGTAGAACAAAGTTTGCAAAATGCCATATCATTCCCTAAAGATCTTCAAAGTAGGCTGCACCCAATCGTATAATTTTGTCCAGTCCTCCAAGAATTTGCAATAATGTTTCTTCTTCTTTGAAGAAGGGGTGCTAGGTCCTGAATTCCAACGTCTCCTTGATTGTGACATAGTTGAACTGTATTTTTTTTAAAGTTTTTTTCGTATTTAAGCAAGTAATTGAACGATACTCGCCTTCAAATTTTCTTTTTCCACAACTTTGATTCGTGTAGTTATCCATTCGATATTGCAAACAACTTACATTGTCGGCGTTTCTAGTAAAAACCGAGAGAATTCCGAGTAACAATCGGCTGATTCACGCAAACGTTTTAATGACCCAGCTGATAAAAACAACAAAAATGGCATCCAACTTTTCGATTTTAATCAAATTTATGGTCGCGGGAGATAATGTGGGAGAAGTATTTCAAAGCGGGAGTTTTTAGTCTCCCACGCGGGAGGCACATTCTTTGCGGGAGGCCGAGCTCAAAAGCGGGAGTCTCCCGCGAAATGCGGGAGGGTTAACAGGTATGGCAATCAGTATTCATTTGTTTAAGCAAATATATATATTATTATACTTTTTTTCAAATTCCATTGTTTTGCAGAACCACCAAAAGAACGAGTGTTCAAGGAAAAAGAAGGGCTTCTTAATCGACGACGTGGTGCTATGCGCCGCAGAGTTCATCAGATAAATGGGCACAAATTTATGTCAACACTATTCAGACAACCAACATTTTGCTCATTATGTAGAGATTTTATATGGTAAGTGAAACTTGAAGAGATTTTTAACTTTGGAATAATTTAGTGCAATGTCACAATATATTTAGATGGCTATTCATGTCCAAAAGTTGCATTTGAAAATTAATATTATTGCCAATTGTTTCTGAAATATTCCTCAAAATATTACCTTAAATATCGGTTAACTGACCTAATACACCCTCTGACAAGAGTAAGCAGATCATTGATCACTGCAGTTTAGGTAAGTATTGAATTTCGATTACTGCAGGTAGTTCCGGTCAAGTGGTAAGGATTACTTTTGAAATCTCACATAGCAAAGGTAGGAATTTTTTTTATCCTTTACAAGATTACTTTTAAACAGCAATATATTCAAAGTTAAGATATAGCCTATCCAACAATGACATGTTTATAGATTATAATTAAAAGGTCTGTTGATCGACATGTTTGCCCATTTTCTTAAACATTCAACGAAAACGGCGATGGGTATTGTCAAATTTTGTCTTCCGCCAGGGTAACATGTAGTAATTGACTACAATTCATCAGAAAAAGTAGGTTGCGTGTGCTTTTCAGACTCGGCATATCATCTTCATGTAACAGCTAATGTTGTTCAATAAAGAAACTGGATGTTTTTCACGAAAATAACGAACATCACATATATGATCACTGCAGACAAATGGTAAGCGGCAAAATGATTACTGTATTATGCAGGGAACAAACATGAATCTGTTTGCTTATCTTGTGGTGAAACTTTACCTGTGTCCGACTTTGTAATATAAACTTCCTGAAATCACTGAAATACCCGAATAATTCAGTTATGTTTTGGTGAGAAGTACATCGAGTGCCCAAAAGTGTTGCAACAAGTGAAATTTTCCCATTATATATTCTATATATAACGACATTAAAAAATATTCCGATTTCATTTCTGGGCCGATTTTATTCAATCTTGAACCAAAATGCACATAACAATTTGAATTTTATTTGTATATTTCATGGTAATTTTCCGTTTCATAGTTTTTATTTGTCAATGATTTAAACATGAGAAAAAAATTCCAACGATCTGTTTCCTGTGTATTTCGACCAAAAAACTTAACCTTTGTGTTTAAATTGTGCATAAATGAAAACTGTAAAAAGGAAAATTATCATGAAAAAAATATGAATTTCAGAATGTAACACGTCTTTTGGTAAAAGTTTGAATAAACCACAATATTTTTTGTTAAAAAAAAACAACTAGAATATAATGGGAAAATTTTGCTTGTTGCAACACCTTTGGCCATTTACTGTAAATGCAAAAATCAACTAATTTAATTATCCTTTAATTATCCTTATAAATCATAATTCATCTTTTTTGTCGGCACCATAAAATAATCCTGTGGACTTTCCAGCAATGGAAACAATTCAAAGCTATGGACGCGGTTTTCGGAAAGGTTACTCTTGAAATATTATTTGTACCTTTAGGAAAATTAAAATAATCACAAGTTCATCATTTTTTTAACAGATCAAGATGTAAAATGAGAAAAAAGTCTAGATAAACTATTCAAATCTCAAAAAAGAGGAGACAAGAATCGAGAGCAAATAATTATCCTCCACCATAAAGGTCTAAAAGAACATGTATTTCTCCAGCAGTACGAAAATTTACCCCAACAAAGAGTTTTTATCTATGTCAGTCTCCAATCCATAGTTAATCTCCAGCGAAAGTCTTGTCATCACAAAAGTTTTCAATACACAAAATATCAACTGACTATCAGTATAGGGGGAGATCAGTATGGGGGAAAGATCAGCTTGAAGGGGAAAACTGAATATACTGATCTTTCCGGGGGACATGAGAATGAGTATATAGTGATTCTTCCGGGGTTGGAAAAGGGGGGGTGAGTATGTAACATCGGTATCCGACTTTGTAAAAATGAATACACTGTCAAACAGAAATGAAAAAACTTCGCACCGTGACCAATCTGCCAAGTGTTAACAGAATTATGAAATTTGGGTGAAATACAATATGTACAGTACAGAAAGACACATACCATGAATGGTCATCAAGATAGTGGTACCGTACCCACTCCAAAACTGGTGTCTTGAAATAATTTTTTATTGCTTAAGATATCTTCATGCTTTTTCATTGTTTTGTGATGGCACTTATCACTATTAAAACGAAAGAAAGTGAAAATATTTTTAACCGGAAACAAGTTTTGAGTTGCCACTCGGTTTAAGGTAGGTACGACTACCTCTGTGATCAGCAATGGTACATTTTTTTTGTATGTCTCTTTCTGTACACTGTTTTTTGAAATATCTGAAATTATTAGCAATATCAAATTCATGTTGGAGAAAACCCAGATTGCTATATACGTATGTATTCATTGAAAAGAAGAGATACATTTGATGGACACCAACCCCCTATCCTGAATGCGACGATAAACAAAGTCATCCGGAGCGGAGGCCACCCCATGGTCTTCAATATGACCCACATCCAACTACGTACATCACTAAAACTAATCGGATAAAAATTCAAGATAATTATTAATGAACTACTGATAAAAGAATTCTAAAAACGATCAGTGATTTCAGGGAGTTTATAATTACAAGGTTTGACACAGGCAAAGTTTCACCACAAGATAAGCAAACAGATTCATGTTTGTTCCCTGCATAATACAGTAATCATTTTGCCGCTTACCATTTGTCTGCAGTGATCATATATGTGATGTTCGTTATTTTCGTGAAAAACACCCAGTTTCTTTATCGAACAACATTAGCTGTTACATGAAGAAGATATGCCCGGTCTGAAAAGCACACGCAACCTATTTTTTCTGATGAATTGTAGTCAATTACTACATGTTACCCTGGCGGAAGACAAAATTTGACAATACCCATCACCGTTTTCGTTGAATGTTTAAGAAAATGGGCAAACTTGTCGATCAACAGACCTTTTAACAGGGATTGAAATTAGTTCAGATTTTTGTCTAGACTACAGGGCTAGGAAGAAACAAAAATCCCTAGACCTGCAGGAAATCCACTAGACCTGAATTTGATGTTTTGTTATTATAGCTAAAACAGAAAAAAAAACTTGCCACTGTTTCATTCAAGGTAACAATAATATTTTCTGCCTGAGATTGACCTGCTGGGAGAGATTTTCCAGAGTAAATATCAGTTGCTTTCTGGTGGCCTTTTGTTTTTTCATGCCAGTCAAGGGTATCCTTCTTAAAATTATTGGTCCCCGATATAAATTTGCCGTCAGCATCACCACGTCCGTACGCTTTACAAAACGTGCAAAGCATTAAGTCATTTTCATGTTGTAATCATTTATATACGGTTAACCAATGTTCCTGGAATGTTCGACGCCGCTTTGTTTTATCGTAAACTTTATTTTGTTCCCTTATGTCATCCGCTGTCCGTTTTTGGGGCGTTGGTTTAGAAACCCCTTCAATGTGTCTCCACATTTTGACATTGATCAATATCATATAACTTCGCGCATATGAAATTATCGATCTCGTAATTTGAAGCGTTTTGGTAATACGGTGATACAAATAATTGTAAAAAATCATACCGGACAGTTTTCCGGACAGCATAACTTCCAATAAAATTGTCTAGACTGACGGACCGGTAAGATACAAGTTATTGCTAGACCGTGACTGATTTTACTAGACACGGGCTAGTGGACCAATAGTAATTTCGAACCCTGTTTTAATTACAATCTATAAACATGTCATTGTTGGATAGGCTATATCTTAATATATTGCTGTTTAAAAGTAATCTTTTAAAGTATAGAAAAAATCCTACCTCTGCCATGTGAGATTTCCAAAGTAATCCTTACCACTTGAACGGAACTACCTGCAGTAATCGAAATCCTATACTTACCTAAACTGCAGTAATCAATGATCCGCATGCTCTTGTCAGGGGGTGTAATAGGTTATATAATATTTCGTAACACTTGTATTAGTAGAATTGAAAACACGAAGTTGATCGCTAAACAACCAACAATCAATGATACTCAATCAAAGCAAGAAGGTAAAATTTAATCAGTGTCTGAATCTTAAATGAATTTAGTGTTATAAAAAAGTAGGGCATGAAATTTTATGCCAAACTATATTCACTACTTCATTGCAGTTTGACCATAAACATAACACACTTGTTACTGCATAATTTATATTAAAAAAAAACCACATGGTCTATGTATACACTCCCTTTCTTTAATGTAGATTATAAAAGATTTTACAGGTTTTAATTATTACAATATGAGATACATGTACATAATGACAATATCTATATTTTTCAGGGGTCTTTGGAAGCAGGGCTATCAGTGTCAGGGTAAGTGAGACCATATTACTTAACGTTGTAATAATTTAGCATCAAATTACACAATAGCATTGAGGTGTATTTCATGTATTTTATGGTAAATTTGAAAACTGTATATTCCTTGATATTTGTTTGGTACCACTTTTCATAAATGATGAAGTTCAGTCAATTAGTGTCTCAATATAAAACATTTACAGGGTAGCATCTTGTAGGACACATTTTGATTATGCTCCTTTGTTTACATATTATAGAACCTTGTATGCACAAATGCACATAACTGTCCCTATTTATCATTAAAACAAGGGCATCTGACACTGTTTTGTGAAATCCCTGATAGAACTATGCATTCATATTTAATATCACTGTACAGGTAGTAACAATTGAAAACATTAAAACCCTTAAAACCCCAAAAATCACCTGTCAACAAATGTTGTTTACTGATAAATGCAGAATAATGTATTGTCTTGTTTGTATAATTTCTGCATTTTTGTTTACAAATTGTAAGCATGTATATTAAGCACAATGTCTTGTATATTAACCTTTCTGTTTACAGTTTGTACATGTGTTGTCCATAAGAGATGTCACAGCCAAGTTGTCACAAAATGTCCTGGTTCTAAAGAAACAAGGAATGATGAAGTAAGTTTTTTTTTTTTTATTATTATCCAAGTTAGACTGGTCATTCATGAGCTTGATCATGTATTTAAGAGAAGCCAATGTTACAAGGCCGAGGAACAATACCTGTGTTTCCTCATATATTCATGAATTTTTTTTCACCAAGGTTATACAGAACAAGGATCTGACTTTTAACAGTACTTATCTTAAAATGGCAATAAAACCTTTAGGCACTAAAAATTATTATTATATGATTGAACTTTGTCTAGTTTCTAATTGGCTGAAATCAACTTGAAAAGTAATGCGTACGTGCGATGTCAACCTCAAATGAGCTAAAATTAGCTCATAGGTAGTGTGGACTGTAATGTCACCCCAATTTGGGCTAAAAATAGAAATATAGATTCCAGAATTCCACGTTCCAATCAAATTTTATGTCTCTCGGCAACATTGGCCAATCAGGGGACGTCTTTCATCCGGGGTTCCTTGACGTCATTCTCTATCAGAGAATGCTTGTTGATGTCTGTACATAAAAAAATAAAATAAAATGGACAATGAATTGTCGTCTGCACGGTTTGCCACAGTGGACGAGGCTGAATTCAGAAGAATCTTGAAAGTAAAAGATTCCAAAAACATGCATAGAGCAACAAATGTAGCTGTCAAAATATTCCGGACATACTTAAAAGCTAAAAATATGCCGGAAACGTTTTTTCCCCATGTATAATCATATAATAAAGCGATCATTGACTTTGGAATAGGTTGCTACTGGGATTTATCAACCCTCAAAAAGTAGTATTCACCTCGCCTTCGGCTCAGTGAATATAACTTTTTTCAGGTTGATAAATCCCTGTAGTAACCTATATCAAAGTCAATAATTGTATAGTGTCTTAGGGTTAGCAGAAACACAGGTAAATATTTTGGCCTGAGTAAGGTGAATTTCTTGCTGGAAATGGTAATGTCAGTGTGAATATGCTTTATTATTGACGTCTTTAGATCCAGTCAGAGTTTACTATGATTAAAATTTGTTTTACTACTTGTGTATTACATGTATGTAATTTGTCTGTAATTATTTGATTTATTTATTTATTAATTTGCCAGGTGATATAAGTTTATGTCATATCTATATAGGTCATTTTTACATAAGTTTTCTCCATTACTCAACATTTTCTTTTAGACAATATAAAGAAAAATGAGATCAGTTGTGAAGTTATATTTGTAAATGTATTCATACCCCCTATAGTAAACACTTCACAATTTGGAAATTATGTCAGATGACGGTCCTCGAAATGAAAATTTGAATTTACATTTGTATTGGTCTGAATCAAATTTTTGAATTAATTTTTATATATATATCTAAATAAAAATTGAATGATTTACTTGTCTGACCAAAGTTTTACTGGTCTTGGGCCAGAGGAAAGGGGCTCATTGTAGGGACTGCAGATGATAGTGATCTTTAGAGAGATACAACTTACTGTTAATTTATTTATAATAATCTTTTTAAAAGAAAATATGCTACATCATCTAAAATTAAGTCACAACCTATTCATTATGACCTATTTTACACACCGTTGTATACATTTATTGTATTAATAACATTTTTATTGCCACTGTCATGTGTGGCACACAGCTTACAGTCTTCTATGTTGGTATCACGTAGCACCATTAGATAATATAACCTCATACATTTGGTGCTGTTTAAGTCTTCATTTTACAAAACCTTATAAATGCTTCCTAACATTATGTGATAAAGTTTGTCAGTGACTTGTGATAAAGTTTGTCAGTGACTTGTGATAAAGTTTGTCAGTGACTTGTGATAAAGTTTGTCAGTGATTTGTGATAAAGTTTGTCAGTGATTTGTGATAAAGTTTGTCAGTGACTTGTGATAAAGTTTGTCAGTGACTTGTGATAAAGTTTGTCAGTGACTTGTGATAAAGTTTGTCAGTGACTTGTGATAAAGTTTGTCAGTGACTTGTGATAAAGTTTGTCAGTGACTTGTGATAAAGTTTGTCAGTGACTTGTGATAAAGTTTGTCAGTGACTTGTGACAGTTCGGTTGTTTTCTCCGGGTATTCCGGTTTCCTCCACCAATAAAACTGACCGCCACGATATCACTGAAATTTTGTTGAAAGTGGCATTAAACACCATAACCCTAACCCCTATAAATGTTTCATTCCCTTTTAAGTTATAATTAAATATGTTAATTATTTTGTAGGTATCGGGACAGAGATTTAGTATAAATGTGCCCCATAGATTCAATGTACACAGTTATAAACGGCCGACTTTCTGTGATCACTGCGGGTCTTTACTGTACGGTATAATTAAACAAGGATTACAGTGTGAAGGTAGGTACCACAATTGGTAGTCTAAAGTGCTCATTTGAACTGTTACCACACTTGACGGTGTACAGTTCACATACATGATTTGTTACCACAAGTGGCAGTGAAAAGTGCTCATTTGATTTGTTACCATAGCTTGCAGTGTAAAGTGCTCATTTGATTTGTTACACAGTTTGTAGTGTAAATTACACATGATTTGTTTTGCAAAGAAACTTGAAAAAGGGGAGACATAGAAGTTGCTTATTTGGCAGTGGTGATGACTGTGGTGATATTAAACAAGTTTTTCAGTCGCCATGAATGCTAGATCAACCACAAAATATTGTATTTAAAAGGGATTTGATGGGATTGACAAAATGAAGCTATCAATACTGACAAGCTAAGGCAGGAATTAACAACTCACTGGCAAAAGTGTTGATACTCATTATGTGCAAGATGATCATTGGTCAAAGGGCATGTGAACATTTGCCATCAAGTTGGTGTTAGATATAGTTTGTCTGTCATATGTTGTAAAAAAAATTGTTTGATCTTGTCTGAAAAAACTGGCCCAATTTTATGCACATTGGATTGAACCTTAATTGTCTACTATGAAAACCTGTCTTATCATCAAACATGGCTCCTATTACTATAAATAGACCATAGGGGTACAATAGAGCCAATTAAATTACATTTCTCAACTGAATTTTCCAAGAAGTTTTTGTTGTAATTTCATTTTAATGATAAGCATGACATAATTATGTTTCAAGTTTTGCTGAAAAATATGTTTTGTCGATTTTTGCTGGAAATATGCAAATTTGGCTGATTTTAATGAAAACTGAATTTGAAAATGTTCACTGAAACCACCAAGACAATTAAATTAAAAATATGCTTACCGCATTGGTGGCAAAATGGTTAGCGTGCACGCCTCAAGTGTGGTAGATCGTGGGTTTGGGCCCCGGTCTGGTCAAACCAAAGACTATGAAATAGGTATTTGTTGCTTCTCCACTAAGCACTTAGTATTAAGGAGTAAGAGCAAAGACTGGTTGGCTCGGAATCAGAATAATGTGTTCGAATGGAGCGACATTGTCTACCCATGGACTGTTGTGTCAGTGAGCTAGCACTATAAAAAATCCAACTCAACTCAACAAAGCGGACCTCATCATCATCTCACTGATAATTAACATGTAATCGCCAGATATTTACATGTAACTGTTATCGCCATAATATACCTGAAAAATTGCTGAATTGGCATTAAACAACAATCACTCACTCACTCAAAATATGCTGGGATAGTCTTATGGTGGTCTGCTTTCAAATTATGTCCAACAGCCCAAGAAGTCCATCCAAAATTGCTGCCATTACTAATTATAAAAATTTCATCAAATGGTCAAAACGGTTACATTTTATTCTAAAATGAGCTGAAATTTACAATGTAGCATCGCAAATAGTTAGTTGTTCATATAATTTGAATGGTTTTTTGCTGCATATTCAAATAAGGTCTATTTGAACAAAATTTGATTTGAATATCCTCATCTTGGAACCTTACCTGTTCTATAAAATTGTTTGTGTGTTTATTTTTGGTCAGTCAGTCAGGAAAACCAACATTGCAGCTATTGCTGAACATAGAATGCAATAGGAAAAAATTGCAATGACTTCTTCTCTGAAATCACTGATTTAATTGAATCCAAATTGATTGTAATGGGTGAAATTTTAATATAGGCCCCTATGTGATAAATGAATGAATTGTTCTTAAAAACTAGACTTGATTCAACACAATTAACAGTGAATAACAAGTTAAGTGAAACAGGCTCAGTTGAGCCTCTGGTTTTCATAGCCATTGAAAAAATAACAATACAGTGACAAACTGATTTTTTAGATAACCCTAAAAATCTTAAATTTCATGAGGAAATTGAAACATTTATCATGTTCATGGAAAAACATATTTCCATGAAAAATTAATACTGATACTTACTGTATTACAGATAAAACTTCAATTTCATCCTGTCAAACTTGTACAGGAAATTAGAGGATATTGTTTTTGATATTTTGTTTAAATGAATCTAATTATAGATTTTTAATCTTTTTTTCCCCATTGTATTCCCCATATGTATTTCTGAGAACCACATCATGCCGGTATAGATTAATTATAATATAAAAGAGGATATCAACATATTTTTTTTTTACATAATTCAAATACAGTCAAACCTGCCGTAACGGTCACCTTTATATAATGGTCACCTGCTCATAACGGTCACTTTCGTGCTCTCCTTCTGCATTTTACTATATATTTTAATTTGATATAGCGGTCACCTGTTCAATGCAGTCAGCGGTCACCATTTATAAGTAATTTTCAGTGTAAAACCCTATGTATTACGGTCAATTTTATTTTAAAAATAATACCGGAAGTGATTTCGGAAGATCAGTATTTTTCTCAAATGTACCAAAAATCCTGAGGTGTTACAAAATATATTGACTAATTTAATTAATTAAATAAACAAACACATTTTGTTTTGTGAATCGTAAATGACATAAAGGACAGTTTATCCCCGGGCGGTATTGGGGATTTTTATTCATTACGACAAGAATAGAAATTCACTCACCAAAAATATTTTGTATCTAGTACATCATGTCAAAATCATCAACATCCGTAAATAGGAAAGCTTTGAAATTTGACAACAAAGTGAAAGCGATAAATCATTGTGATGTTGGGAAAAATTGTCGGACTGTGGGCGAGGAGATGGGTGTTGGTCATACTCAGATAATGAACATTCTTTAAAGAAAATGCGAGATTCTTTACGATTTTGAAAACAACATTCCCAGTTCAACCTCGTGTTACTGGAAATTTACGATTTTGAAAAACAATGCTTCCAGCTTAGTATACTTTTGTTTATTAAATATCTTTATTTATTTATTTGTATGTTTTATTCAAATCATATCATATTGAGATAATTTCATCAACAATAAATGTAAACCAGAGTAAAATTACGACAGGAACAAAATAACCAGTAAAACATTATTAAAAGCATAAGATGTAATGAAAAATGTTTATTTACAACTAACGTGCAATATTTTGTCAAAAAATCAAAACCCTTCACATAAAGGTCACCTGTATATAGCGGTCATTTTCTCAATCTCCCCCAGGTGACCACTATAGACAGGTTTGACTATTTCTATTGTTATTTGTGTGTGTGTTTGGGGGGAGGGGGTATGGCCCTTCTTGGCCTTGGTTTTAGTTGCAGAATAGTAATTGTAATTTATCTCTTAAAAGTTTATATTAATTTGGTATGATGTATCAATATATGAACACAATCGTATTATATTTATTTTTATCTCCCCTTACTTAGATCTAATTGAGCTTGTAGTATATGTCTGTCACATGTTGTCTGTCAGTCTTTGTTTACCTTTTTCACATTTGAATCTTCTATAAAACTTCTCAATGAAATAGAACCAAATGTGGCAGAGATGATTCTGGGAAAGAGGAGACTCAGATTTGAACAAACGAAGTTAATCCTCAATGGGAGGGGCAATTAAAGGGCCTAAAAGCAGAAAATTAAGTAAATTAAAAAAAAATGTCTTCTCAAGAACCAGCCATAGGTAGTTGGATTACCTAACATCTCATACAAGCCTATCACCAATATGGCGTGGTTTGCACCCGGCTTTGTAAATTATAAAAAAGGGTGCACTTGACTTGCAGCCGCAAGTGATAAAATTGGTGGTTCTCTCCGGGTACTCCGGCTTCTTCCACCACTAAAACTGGTCGCCATGATATAGCAGAAATATTGCTGAAAGTGGCATTAAACACAATAAATAAATCAATCAATCAATATAAAATGCTACAATATCTGTTATGCATTATCATTGGGATATGTAGATTTAGATTTGTACAAAGGTAACAGAGTCTAAGGTGTCCAATGTTTCACAAACTGAAATGGGTGAAATTAAACCAAAAAACCCAAAACGGATTGTGCAAATGTAAATATCATCGTTTTGATACACATATTCAAGCTTACTCAAATGAAGAATTCTTATGTCCTATGGTGTCCACGCATTTGGGGTCCATAATCTATATATATATAGGCTGCAAAGGAAATTACAAAAATAAGTGTTTTACGAAACATAGATGGAACTATAATTGTATTTGACATGAAGTTTCCCTGTGAAATGTAGATTCAACGTTTTACAAATCAACGTCCCAGGTTTCAATGGTAGCATTGATAACTTTTATTCTTTAATTTTAGTGAATATAGTGATGTAAGCAGTTTGAGATGCATTTGAGCAGAAAACCTCTTTTTGATTTATAAACAACCCCAATTTAATGTCAACAGCATCGGTGGTGTAATGTTTAGTGTGCTCACCTAGAGTGCTGTAGATCATGGGCTTGCCCCCAGATCGGGTCAAACCAAAGACTGAAATTGGAATTTGTTGCTTCGCTGCTAAACATGCAGCAGTAAGGAGAAAGAGCAAAGACTGGTTGGCTCGGAATCAGGATAATGTGTCTGAGTGGAGCGACATGTCTATCTGCTTACTGTTGTTTCAGTGCGCTAGTACTTATAAAATCCAATTAAGCGTGTTGGTCTAGTACAAAGCGGACATCATCATCATTATGTCATTGAAAATTAACTTGTTCTCACCATGATATAGCATAAAAATTGCTGAGTTGGCGTTATACAAAAATCATTCACTCACTCACTCCAGTTCAATGACCTAGGCAGAAACAGACTTTAATGTTGCAGGTTAAACAAAATAGAATTTAAACATTGGCACATGATAGTAAATACAAATGTCACTGAAAAAATAGGTTAAATTTTGTAACAAGGAAGCCTTGTATGACTAAATGTAGGGTAATACTGGAGCTGTAGTAGATATGTACTGGTACTATCTTGTATTGTAACTTGATCATAAACCTGCTGTTAGTAATGTTTGATACAATATAAAGAAAATGTCATCATGCTAACATGTTAACTTGTTGAAGATCTGGTTTCAATTAACAAGTTTGATTTAATTAATTAATTTATAGACCGTAAAATTATCTTGTAAAGAATTGACATACATGTGCAAGACTGCAGTGAAATACATTTTATATATAGGTGACTGGGTCAGTGTCTCAAATCAATCAAATATAGGTCAGAGAACAATCACAACAAATAACATGTTGTAACAATTACAATCCAATACATTCAATATCAGGATCCCTTCTGAAGTTGTGACTTTCATACAATTACCCAGTAATTGATTTCTGTAGGATTAAAATACATGTCAATCTTTTTAACATTAAATCTTGAGTTCTGACTTTTTTTTCCATGCATTCCCAATTCAAAATTTTAGATTTTAGATTTCAAAAGATTTTCATCAATGTCCATGAAATCCAACAAAATAAAGGGCAATATTTGTGAAAAATGTAAGGTCCCAGCCAAAATTATATTAAATTCTCTTATTTTATATTGTTCCAATATTGAATATTTTCTTCAAGGAAGATAATTATTTCTGATTGGTTAATTAAATTTCAAAAATGGCTCCCATAAACGTTTAAATGTAGAAAAGACAATAGGTTGGCACTAATCTCCCATTAAAGGTATATTGTCTACCACATTTGTATTTTTTCATGCCCAAAATTATTGTTGTTTTCCGTACTGACCTTCATAAAATGAAGATTAAACACAGAATTATTGGCGAATACGCTACGAAACATTAAGATTCAAACAACATTAAACAAGTGTGACAATCATGAAGTGTTTGAATCTTAACAGTATTTTCCTTACCTCAAAGCTAAACCCCCGAGAATTCCAAACTTCCGTTTTTACTTTTACTTTCACTTTGAATTTCTGTCATCCAAACAATAATTCCGATAACGATAGTTTTGGATCTTTTTTGTCAAAAAAAAAAAAGAACACAAATCGTATATTTTGTAGCATAACTGTTTAATGATAGCTTAAACAAATCATTTATGGACAGTTAAAAATTTTCAAAAAAATATCGTAGACAATATCCCTTTAAATAAGAATGACATGGAACATAAATTGATGTGAAAAAATATAATCTTATGTTAAAATATGGCTTGACTATTTGAACTGAAACTTGACTAGACATAATATTGGATAGTCTTCAATATAGTATTGATATTTAATACCAATTTTTACATTGATATTCAGTGACATGGAACATTTCAGTTTAGATTGATAAAATGTGTGTGTGGGGGGGGGGGGGGGGNGGGGGGGGATATAATTTAGGAATGGAATAATCTTTTTGAATTAATATTGCATTTGGGGGTTAGGGGTTATGAGGTTTAATGCCACTTTCAACAATATTTCAGTTACATCATGGCAGGCATTTGGGATAAAAATCATTATCTGGCCCCGGTGCCACAAAACTTGAGAATTTACTTAAGTCTGAGAATATTCTCAAATAAGGAAATACTCAAATTTGATTGGGTGAGAACACAGATTTGAGCAAAAAAAGTTTGCTCAGCAAAGAAAAAGTTTTGTGGCATTGGGGCCTGATCTTTAGTATAGTATCTATTCACACTTAAATCAGAGATCACATGGGTTTGATGACACATGAACAATGTAGTTTCTCATTGGATGAAATGAACAAAAAAATATGGTTTGACTTTGAATACATATGGAAATTTTATTAAAAATTGGTTGGGAGGAAGGGGAGGTATGGTCACTTGGGTGTAATTTGTATGGTTTTATGACAATGTAAATATGTAGTGATCTATATTATGTTTATTACATGTGATTGCAGTCTGCGACAAAAACAACTAGCCTTTGAAAAAAAAAGCCCCAGTCTATTAAAAATTGCTTCAGGCTAGTAAACGTTGCATACAATTTGCTTAATCAAATAGAAAAAATTCTTATAAAATGCTGTTCGGGCTAGTTTGTCAAATTGTTTTTGGCACAGACTGTAATTGTCATAATTAAATTGCAAATTAAAAGATTGATCATATTATCTTTGTTTTTATTTTCAGTATGTAAAGTAAATGTTCACAAACGATGTCAAAAGAATGTAGCAAACAATTGTGGTATAAATACTAGAGAAATGTCATTACGTTTAAAGGATCTAGGCATTATTACTGGTACTAAGAAAAAGGTTAGTCATATCATATTTATCTTAGTTCTTTGGTTTTTTTCAGTATGTAAAATAAATGTTCACAAACGATGTCAAAAGAATGTAGCAAACAATTGTGGTATAAATACTAGAGAAATGGCAGAGATTTTACAAGAACTAGGCATTACTACTGATAAGCATGGTACTAGAAAAAAGGTTAGTTGGTGTTGTCCTCGTCAATGGATTTTATTATTGTGTGTTTTTTCTGATTTTCTCGTGTTGAGATTTTGTGTGTGCTTTTGTTGATTTTTTTTATTGTTCAGATTTTTTTCTTCATTTTTTTATTTGTCAGCACATGATCACCTTTTCCTTTTCCTCCAGTGAATCACCTTGTCACATTCCTATTTACTACACTTGTGTCACAAAATCCTGAATGTTGTTGTGTAATGTTTCACCAAATCTTTCATTTTGATCACATCTCATTAGAAAAATTTAATTTTAAAAGATGGTCCAGAATTAATTGTTACCCAGCCTGTAAGGTGGGTAAGTGTTGTGTATGACTCGGCCTGTAAGGTGGGCAAGTGTTGTGTGTAACTCTCTGTCTGTAAGGTGGGTAAGTGTTGTGTGTGACTCCAAGTCTGTAAGGTGGGTAAGTGTTGAGACTTTCTGTCTGTAAGGTGGGTTAGTGTTGTGTGACTCTACTTGTAAGGTGGGTAATTGTTGTGTGACTTTCTGCCTGTAAGGTGGGTAATTGTTGTGTGACTTTCTGTCTGTAAGGTGGGTTAGTGTTGTGTGACTTTCTGCCTGTAAGGTGGGTAAGTGTTGTGTGACTTGCTGCCTGTAAGGTGGGTTAGTGTTGTGTGACTCTACCTGTAAGATGGGTGTAAGTGTTGTGTGTGACTCTTAGTCTTTAAGGTGGGCAAGTGAGTATTACTCTTAAACTGTTAGATAGGCGTTATCTGGTATTTTGTGAAATCTTAGTCTGGCAGTAGATATTGTCCAGTATGACATATTACTGTCAGCATTCTGGGTGGGTGGATGTTGTTCAGTTTTGTGTATTACTTTCAACATCAAGGTCAATGGGTATTGTCCAGTATTTTCTTATGCTCTCAATCTGAAGGTGAGTGATATTGTTTAGTATTGGGTGCTACTGTCGGCCTGAAGGAGATGTGGCTCGATATTGTGTTCTAATCGATATGAAGGTCAGTGGGTGTGTTGTTCCCAAACTGAAGGCAAATGGGTATTGTTCTGTATTGTGTGTTGCTCTCAGCATGAATGTCAGTGGGTGTTTTCCAGAATTGTCTGCTATTCTCAGCCTGACAGTCAGATGGTGTTGTTCGGTATTGTGTGATAGTCTCAGCCTGACAGTCAGATGGTGTTGTTCGGTATTGTGTGATAGT